>CM051703.1:21470076-21535076 GCA_028022725.1 Lycodopsis pacificus | reverse complement strand
TCAAAAACGACAGACAGTGGGGGATTATGTTTTCCACCATAATCTGTCTTCCCCTGTATCCATCTCTTCCTCTCACTCCTCCCTGAGTCTGCCATAGTGAAGGGCGTCCTACTGTGGCTGTACCCCCCCCCCCTCTCTCCGTCTCCCCACCTTTCCGTCTGCTCGGCGCTGACTGTTGGTGGAAAAGGTGTCTTGCATTGTGAGCAGCGCCCCAACACCCGAACCTCCCCTGCTGTGCTCCGGGGTTCAGCCGTCAGGCCGGCGTGGATGAAACCAGGTGGGGAGCGGCGAAGGCGCACCGTCAGCAGAACTATGAAAGCGTCAATGTAAAGTGCCAGTGGAAGGAGAAAGGAGGAAAAGCAGTCGACGCGTGTATAAAAACGTGCAGCCTAACTTACAAAAAACTAAGAATGCAGCATCTGATCTCTGCTGTTAGTCGTTATCTCCTAAACTACACGGTTCATCATAGCCAGAAGCTGTCAAAACCGTCATAGTCGTCAGACTTTCATATCTCTGATGGTCCTTAAAGACAACTTGTGTCTTAAATATCATTTTTTTTGCCACAAATAAACCGTTTGAAGTAACTCCAGATCCTGTAAAAAACATTAAATTCTGCGCTCCTCAGCGCAACTACGAAGCCACGATTGACTCGGCTGAGACAAACAGTCACGTGACCAAAATTCTGTGAAACTTCGACTGAACTGCAGACTGCTGAACACGGAGAGGAGAGGAGAGGAGAGGAGGGGAGAGGACAGGACAGGACAGGAGAGGAGAGGAGAGGAGAGGACAGGACAGGACAGGAGAGGCTGGAAGAAGTGGTTGTAACAATGTGAAGAGCTTATACAGCACATGGAACCTCTATTGTTTTTCCTACACTGGTAACACTTGTGGTAACTTGGATATATATATATATATATATATATATATATATATATATATATATATATATATATATATATATATATATATATATATATATATATATATATATATATATATATATATATATATATGCCATGGTTGTTCTGTTTCAATAGAGGTCCAGGACTTTCATACTGCAGTGAAAATCAAAGCCACAGAGAGGAAAATGTGACGGGAGCCTTGAAAGGCCCCGAAACTGCTCGGGGTTCAGAGGGTTAACTCACCTGCTTCGAGCACACAGGGTGACTTTACTACAAACGCTCTCCATCTAATCTCCACAGGCCAAACGTATAGCCCCAGTGCTTTGCTGCCGACTCAGCATACCTCAGCATTTCCCTTTCATATGCATTAGTGGTGCCCCCCCCCCCCCCCCCCCACACAGTCCAGCATCTTTTCATCCTTTTTTATTCCGTCTTTTATTCCTGTAGTGGAGTGGATTTGCTGGAATTTAGGAAAAACTAGTTTTGAGGTCTGTTTGGGTTCAATATACAAAGACGTATCATAGCATTTGTAGGTTAAAAAAAAACAAAGATCAGGCAGCGGGGGGAGTGGGGTAATATTCCTAGAAAAAAACCAACGAATTTCCCAAGTATAAAGTCGTAAATTTACGAGAAAAAAACGTGGATATTCTCTGATATTAAAGTGGCAAATTTATGAGAAAGCACACACAATTTTGGGATGCAGGGCTAATTATTCATAGCTATCCATGTTTGTCTCTGGCTTCCAGCTTTAGTTTGTGTGGAAAGAGTCATGTGTCTACTGAGAGCTTTACTCAGCTCTCACAGTGCATTGTAGAGCTGGTGTCTGTTGGGTGTTTATAGTACACAGTGGTGATAAATACACTGATGCATTCTCTAACCAGATACCACCGCCAGTATTTGTTTTGGATGAATTCCATGTCCTGCAGGTCGTGTACGGGCCCAGTTCATTTACACGGTAAAGAATCCTTCACTTCAGGGCACTGGTCTGGGATTTTAATGGAGCCAGGTCTGTATTTGCTGTTGCAGTCTCATACGGAGCTGTTCTGTGTAATGAGGTAGTAGAGTAGCTTCCCTCTTAAGCAGACTCTCTTGCCCCTCTCCTTGTTCGGTTTCTGGTTTCACATCACTCTGGATTTTGAGAGGTCCGAAGGCTATTTGGCAGTTTGGGGAAAATAGTGTTTCGTTATGTGTTATTTGTTGGTTACAACATCTTATTTCAGGGCTTCTTAACCTTTGTAATATGAGGCTCACTTCTGAATGAAATGTCAGAGGACCACCTTCCCAAATAAATGAGGAGAAAAGCCCAACAAGACAGAAAACTGGGCTATAAATATGTGTTATGCCACTTATGTCAGCTATAATGACAAAAAATGAATATTCTGCTTACCCTAATCCATCACTTCCTGCCAGTATTAATCCAAATTGTATATATTCAGGGACATATTTCCTCACTACACACTGTTTTGCATTATTATCTTTTTTTATTAATGTGAGCTCTCGAGCACATTTAGAAATAAGAATAACGAGCGTTGTTGATAACCACTTTTCATTTTGATTGTAATTGAACCTCTTGGCAGTACCTCCACGGCCCACTGGGAGGCGCTCTGCGGCCCACCAGTGAGCCCTGGACCAGTGGTTGAGACATGCTTTTGTGAGCTCGTCGCTTGCAGCAGTTAAAATGCTAAAACAAAGGACTTCCAGCCATTGCTTGTATTTCTGCTGTGATATTACTTTCGAGTGTGTAACTCAAGCCCCATCTGTGCTCTGAGGAAGCTGTTTTCTATCTTTATGACTGTGGGCTCAGTGCTCAACTCAGCTGGGGATGCAAAACGGCAGCAGTGGGAACATGACATTGAACAGGAGCAATACTGTATTCGTATTTCATTCTTCTTTCCAATGGTCACCAATGGACGCCATCCTATCCCTAATTACCCCCAGCAGTACGTTTGATATTTCACAGTATAATTCAGGGTATATTATCTGTTGTAATAGTCTGATCAAACGTCTCTTGGCAGCCGTATTGTATATCCTTAAAGAATCTATTTGATAAGTGCTCAGAGTCCATATCTGTTACACCAGCTTGACTGCTGTAGCGGGATATTAGAAATCCATACACTCAAAATATGATGTATGACTCAGCCGCCGTGGAATTGACTGGGGCTTTGGTGTGTTGCGGCACATTTGCTTTTCCGGGGAAAGAGAAAAAGGGGAGGGAGGAAAAAAAAATCAAGAATAATTTGCATTGTGGAAAAGGTCAGACCCGTAAGGCTGCTCAAGATTGAGGCTATTACTCTCGATTAGGACAGGGAACATGTATTCCTGGGCCACATGTGGCAGTTAGGCGACTCAGGTGGCTGTGATGTGGCAGGGCTGAAGGCAATTTGGCCAAATCTCCACCGTGTATGTGTCATCGACCTCTCACAGTCGGAGGGAATTTCTGACACGTCTCGTTTAAGTAAATTACCCAGATAAGAACACACGGCCGAGGGGGCCGAGCTTACAAGTGGGTGACATTTAAAGTCTGTATTTCAAGCTATTCTGCTGTGCCGTCGGGTGTTGGGTTACTTTCTTCAGCCCTAAATAGTTTCTGCTCCATCTCTTAACAGGAGAATGTTATTTCACAGATTCATTATCAACCTGGTTGAGAGAGAATTGTAAGTAATGACAGATGCAGATTGAAATAGAGAAATATGGAACAAAAGGAGTGATGTGAATAAAAGGAGTAGCAAAGGAAGTACTTTTCTTTTAGCCGTTGAGACCATAGAATAATCCAGACTTTGTATTTCAAAACTTATTGTTTTTACAAGAAACGTTTTAGTGTTTCTTCGGAGGGAAACTCTGCTACGTGATAGAGGGAAGAATAACTCTTTCTTCGGTTAATATGAGGGAGGGAGCTAAAAATGTATACTTTTTCTATTGTTGTTCCCAAATCTACAAACTTTACGCTTTCTACCTCATGATAACCTTTAAAATTACATTTTTCTTGGCTTTTAAATTGTTTACAACTTTTCTTTTTCTGTCGGTCCTTTCCAAGGGTCAGGGTAAAACTTTGCCACTTTAAGGACATCGGTGAGATTTTTCTTTATAAGACGAAGCATTTCTGTCTTCTCACATCTGATTCTGTTTCTTTTCTCATCACCCACAAGAGCAGCAGCAGAAAACAGATGCTCACTGCCGACACTAGTGCAAGGGGCTGACAGGTATTTACGTTCAAGTTGGGCCCGGGTCGGGAAAATGGGATTTGTTGCTTCTCCAGTATCCCATTGGGCTCTCAGTCCCGGCAATCGGGGACTCTGAGATATATCCTCGTATAAAAGCAGAGCAGAGTCGCACTGGTATCATGTTCTGGTGTATTGTTTTCAACACAAGCCGCCAAACCAAGCTTACTCACTGGGCTAACGTCAGAAGTCCATATGTTCGTGGTAAAGTTGGTATCTGTCAAACTATGAATGCGTGTGACTGCCACCTCGTACAGGGCAGGCAGGGATATGTCTGCAAAGCAGTGGCGACTCCGATGAGTATACCGGGGTCCCGAATGCACCATTAGATGGCGAAGTCCTTGGTCTTCTACTACGGAAAAAGGTTCGTCATCAAGTGCCATACCTTTTGTCATTAATTGCTTTTGCCTAGTAAACGTACTGCGGGCACTATCACACTTTTTAAATATATTTTCATATCTTTGTGTCCTCCACATCTTGGTGTGTGTGCAGTTTGAGGTGTGTGTACAATAGCGATTGGGTTACTTCACCGTTTTACTGCCCATCCCAAGACGGACATTTTGCGGAGGCCGTCCAGTAACGGCTGCATATGTCATCTTAATCTGGTTCCCCTGCTGTGCCAGGTGTGTGGGCAGCATGCACTTCTGCAAGGACACCCGACTATGTGGAAAACTCTGCACTCGAGGCAAAGCTGGGCGGCCAGCGGTGGCGTAAATCCTCTTGTAATTATGTTGTAAACAAAGATGGAACAATGAAGCTGCAGTTCAGTGTGTGTGTGTGCTGCGTCAGAGTGGGAGGCTCAATCGAAGGCAAATCGCTTCCTGCTGGGCAGTTGGCGGCCTTCGCTGCACACTCCTCTTGTCGATGTGCATGTGGAAGTGATGGAACGCTTGTCATGTCGTTTGCCAAGTGACAGATCGGTCCACAGGACCCGCTATCGGCGGGCCTCCCTCACTAACCATCTGGTACCAAAGACACTGTTGGGCTTTTGGATGGTAACCCGTCATGATAACATTTAGAATGTTATCATGTGACAATTTGACTGACAAAACAAAAGGCTGTGATTCCAGCTAACGCTGTCCTGGTCTGTTACCTCTGCCAAGGAGGTTGTTGGTTTGTTTGTCAGCAGGATTAAGTATGTGAATTATTAAAATACCAACCTACCTTTTATTGAACACCGTCGGATAGCATGGATGATTAATACTTATAACTAGGGATGTCCTGATTCCATTTTGGTCCCCAATGCTCATCCAGAGCCCTTACATATTGAGTATCTACAAGGGCTGTGCATTTTTGGGGCTTTGCAGCTTCATCAACATAATTCATGTTGATGCAGAGTGAATAATGTGAGATTACTATTCCTTTTGTCTTGCGTTATTTGGGGTTGAATGCATATGAAAAAATTATTAATTTGATTACTAATTAGAACGTCGATGACAATGCCAACGATTGAACTTTGCAGCCGTCAGTTCAGCCTTTACGTAATGCTGGCTTTACTGGTTCTGTTGAGACAGGAAGGATTTTGGCTGCCGCTCTTATCACCGCTGTCAACAATCGACTCAGGACTTCCCTAATACCAGAATTCAAAACTTCCATTTAACCTTGCACTGCACAAGAGTGTGTAGTTACTCCAGAAACATAAAGTGCCAGTTTAAATGAATGTCGAGCTGCAGGTGTGAGCTCCGTGTTTGTTTGACGTCTTGTTTGAGCTTCCCCCTCGTTGACCGCAGAGATAAAGGCACAACACGTGTTGTCATCTGCTGCCGCCTGATAGATGATCCTCAGCTCCGATCGCCACTTGCACTTTTGTGTTCGTCCAAGATTGTGTCTCTTCATCTTGCTGTCATGCCCTTTGTGTTTTCTCCTGTTAACACGGGCACACTTCAGAGTACGCTGCATTCTTTGCTGCTGTGTTCTTTCGCTTTATCTGAAACATCCGTAACAAACGGCCACACTCCTCCACGAGAGAATGCTTTGGTTTGATCGGGCTCAAGGCTGAGTCTGTGGTTTGTGTGTGTGGTGTTGGAAACACACAAATGTTGCCAACAAACATGCACACAAAACACAGTTTCTCTGGCACACGATGTGATACAGATATAGTCCTTTGAATAGCTGTGTCCTTCATGCTACTACCATGTAGCTAAACTATGGCTTCCAGTTCAGAGTCTGTGAGAAAGTCCGACTTAAAGGGAGACTCTTACCCATCAAACCATTCAACGCTGACTGTCGTCCACTTTCAAACCATTGAAAGCATCCAAGCTATCTGCACTGCAAACACCAATTGAATGTATTGAATGGCCACACTTTGCGTTGTGGCCATTGGACCACGATTATTTGGATTTTACCATTTTCATTGAAGAAAGATATTTCATCAATCTCTCCATTTGTGGGTGATACATGGCAAAAGGTCAACTTTGTTTCTGCTAAATGGAATCTTGGGATTGCATTTTAATATTGGGATTGTCCCATTAAAAAATACCCTAACCGGGTATAATTGGTATCACTGGGCGTGCGTGGAGTTTAAGAATTCATCTTGAAACAAGAATCTCAATGACTGAAGTCAGTGTGCAGTGTTTAACTGGAGTGACAACCAGAACTTCACTTTATTAACGAGCTTTACAAGCAAAGAGAAATCGGATTACTCGATCTGTCAGCAGAAGCTGAAGTCGGTTTGGGACAGTTAGACTACCTTATTCCAGTTTTGGCAGTTTGATCTCAGTTTGTTTAAACTGCACTCTGCATGCTGTCTGTTCCAGTATTTAGATGCAGCCTCGTGGTCCACTCGTACTGAGTAAATCATAGAGTAGCACCTAGAGCTGAACTGCTCTATAGAGTGTGCATCTTGGTTGAAAAGCAGTATTTTTATTGGATCAAATGTTGTGCCTTGCTGTTGTTTACAGTTCTAAAAGCCTGGACTTAATTCAATTTCCTCTCACGTTGGTGGGCACCATGCACCCACAAAGTACCACAGAGTCACTTTGGATGGACTTGCCTGAGAGGCGAGGTGGACTTGACCAAAAAGCAAAGGAAGAGTAGAAGAAGTAAGGACACAGCAAATGGATCAAATTGTACAAAAATGTAATATTACGTTTTCACGCCTCTCGCTCTGAGTGAAGGTTTAAATTTCCCCTTTTATCTTTAATTAAAATACTTTGACTGAAGGGAGGTAGGGATTTCCTGCAGCAGCTGTTAATTAATATAATCATTCGAGGTATCAGAGACGCATCTGTGGCCTCTGTTTCTTTCTTGGGCTCATATCAGAGCCAGATGCAGAATACAAGACGAGATTACTGAGCAGGAGCGTCTCGCTCTTCCTGTGCATTGTCACATTCTCTCCAGCCCGTCCTCTGGGATATCGCTTTACCATCGCATAACAGCTTCTTCCCGAGAGCTGTCGACCTCACATCGTCTGCTTCTGTGGTCGGGACTGGAAGCCCAATATTTATCTCACACATCGTGTGTGAGATTCATGGCACCGTTCAAACGGGATAATAAAATGATCTCTCTCACCCTTGACTACCATACATATTCTTCTCTAAATAATGGAGATGCTTAAAAAAGAAAAAATCAACCTTTTTGGAACACTGATAACGAAAATCTCAGTTAATACAAAACTGGACAATATTTGTGTATATATATATGATTATGTGTATGTAACTAATTCACAGTTCCTCTGCTCGTAATAAGGCGATTCAGAGCCTCTCTCCCCTTCTTCAGCTCACTGGAGGGAAGCTAACGGGCTCCAAATGAGGGTTGCCATTTGGTTCTTCTCGCTGCAGCTGAAAGGTGAGGTGACGGGGTCAAGAGGAGGGACGGCCATTATCACGACTCGCACGAGGGCCGCATCCATGTCCGTGTTCTCCACATCTTTGGCCTTGAGGGTGGGGAGGGAACTAAGAGAGCATGAAGGGATGAAGGAGTCATTGAGGGAAGGAAAGTGAGAGTAACAACAGAAAGGGTGAGAGAAAAAGGAAGGGAGGCGAGAGAGAAGGGGAGGGCGTTGCTCTGTCCTTGCTGTTAGTCACTCCGTCGCAGCTCCCTGGCTTTATGGAGAGTTTCCTGTCATGGTGCTGCTTTTTAATTGACATTAAAATGCACTGACCAGTGTGTCAGCGCCCCCCCCCCCCCCCCCTCGTCTTTTCACTTTCTACCTCTTTAACTCCCCGTACTTGACTGACGTGGGCTGTCGTTTGCACACAGTGTGGCGTGACAGAAAGCCGCGCCTCACATCTCCGCAGCAGCTGTGGCGGCCGGCAGCTCCTTCCCGTCGCAACGGTTTTGCTTGTGAAATATCGTCCAGTATCTGCACACGCACCGGCTTCCGTGTGTCAATCTCATATTTCATGGCCTTGTCATGTGTAGAAAAAAGAAAAAAGAAGTCCCCTTGCCAAGACTCATTCCCAGTGGAATACGCAGCCGAAGCTTTCAGAGGTTTTAAAGGGGAGGAGATGGAGAGTAATGCCTTTGAGGTCAGTGCAGATCTGTGAGGCAGAAGGTGAGCACTATCGAGGCAGAGGCAGCGCTTGGCGGAGATGACGGGAACACATTGTGTGGAAATATACAGTATCTTTGCTGTTATATCAAAATCTCTTTTAAATTTATTTTAAAGTAGCAGCATTTCTAAAAGGTTTGTCTGGTCATTGCACTGAGTTAAAAACAAGGCTGTTGACTGACTTTATACAAATGCAACTGCCTTTATTATTTTAATTGGAAGTTAGCTAAAGCCAAAACAAATACATTTAATTATTAATAATAAACGTCATAGACCTTGTAAAGTTTGTCTATAGATGTATAAAGTGTGTTGGCAGAAGCTTCATCACATCAGTCTTCTGTACACATGTGGCAGATACAAAAGTTCACATTCGTAAGTATGAGTATGTGTGTGTGTGTGTGTGTGTAGTATAGTATTAGTATAGTTAGGATTCTATTGATACTAGAACTATTATCAATTCTGCTTATCGGTTCGGTTCTTTATCGATACTCTTATTGGTCCTTTTCGATTATTTTGTGAGATAGAAAAAGACAATAGATTAAGAAAAGAATCAACATTGGTTGGTTATTGTTGTCGGTAAACAAATCGTCTTTCTTAAGCAGCAATAGAGAAAGTTCCAAAATCTTTAAAATACATTCACAGCTAAACAACATCTGCTGGAGTGAAATGAAGCCAGACTCTGGATCTTCTTCTTCTCTCGTCCATGATGTGAGTCTCACGCTGTACTGAGCCGGAGTGTGTGTGTGTGTGTGTGTGTGTGTGTGTGTGTGTGTGTGTGTGTGTGTGTGTGTGTGTGTGTGTGTGTGTGTGTGTGTGTGTGTGTGTGTGTGTGTGTGTGGAGGTCAGTTAGTTAGTGGAGTCACTTGATGGATAGTTGCCGACAGACAGAGAGAGCAGGAGGAAGACGGAGAGGTGAAGGACAGAAAGAGACAGACGGGCTGTGACGCACGTGCAGAGAGAGAGAATAGACATCGAGTGTGTGATGTCGTATCGTGCAGCCAGCGTGTCAAAGACCATTTCAGGGACGCACTCCCTCCTTTCTGTTTGTTCATATATATATATATATATATATATATATATATATATATATATATATATATATATATATATATATATATATATATATATATATATATATATATATATGAGGAGATGTTTTTAACTTTAGTAACTGCTCCATTTAGAAGTTTCTGCTCTGCCACAGGTGGAAACAGAAACTCATATCTACGTCTTCAACTCATTCTGATATTCAACTTGAGAGAAACCCTTCACCTCTCTCTTATTGCACGTATTGTATTATTATTCATTTCACCTTTCACTGAGAATCATCTGTGTCGAGGCAGTGCTGGTTGTTGCTGTTGAAACCAGATCATTTATTCCGCTGCCGCACTCGTGGCGAGTGGCTCTGGATAAGAGTGACAGCTACACGCCTAAGATGTAAACACCTTATGGTTAGCGTGAGTAGTTTCCAGCTTCCAGGTACGCCAGCTGCTATTGACGATGGCAGATAATGATACAGGCAAGTGCTTTTTCAGCCGCGGAGAGGAGAGAGGGAGGAAACCTGCTGCAGCTTCCACCGGCAGGTTTATCACACGCCATGGTTTCCTGTCACGAGTGAGTGTGACATTCAGATCCTGAAATGCAGTCATTTGCATGTTTCATTCGTATAATGCACGCTGTCCGCTGTCGTGCCGAGATGAGTCGTCGATCAATAACAAAATGAATCGACAGAAATTTCCCTTTGGGGATCTTACAATTGGCATTTGTTTATAACTGATATTTAATAGGTTAAAGATTAAAGGCTGTTGGAACTCGGAGATGCATATGTTGTCCGTATATTGGTACGTTCTTCAGACACTGTGGAGTGAGTCCTAATACTAGTACCGTTCCAATGTGATGGATAAATCAAAGTGTGACCCTTCAACATGTTCTCTTATGCCTCTGCTGTAAAAAGATCATGAGGTAATGGTATTGGTAGGATTTGCTGTAGTTTCCACTGCTGTAGCTGGACTCGGCATGTGCAGTACTGACTGCTCCAGATTGAGTTCCCAGCCTCAGTTCAGTGTCTTCAGTGCATCTTAACTGACTTTAAATGCAGCCTTGGTCTCGGAACGTGACTCCATTTGTTGCCGGTCTTGGTCTTGACTCGTTCAGACCCCGTCAGACCTTCGGCTCCAATCGTGGACTTGACGTGAACTTGACCAAACTGATGTTGACGTCGGCTCAGTGCAGAACTTGTGCTGCTCCTCTGGGGACTGGAGGCCCATTTCATCCTGCTGCCCAAGCTGTGTTCTGTTGGTGTCAGCATTAAATTGGGTTTGTGCAACAATCTGTGTCACGCACACACACACGCACACACGCTGACGCACATCTACTGTGACGGCTGCATTGTTTTGAGGTTTGAGCAGCCAAGCCTGTAAAAGTAATAATATATGACATTTTCACATAAAGCAATTCCGGTTCTGCTCCCTTCTGTCACCTGTTGATAAAACACAGAGGTGAGTGAACCTAAAGCCACATTTCACATTTGAACATTTAAACAGCAAAGTCTTTTATCCTCAGGTAAGATCATCGGACACACACACACACACACACACACACACACACACACACACACACACACACACACACACACACACACACACACACACACACACACACACACACACACACACACACACACACACACAGTGGTTCATTTCCCCCTTCTAGGTTTCTTTCAGTTCCCAGTTTTGTCTTTTTGCTTTTTAATGAAGATAAATGAGACTCTACGATAATTTAAATGTTTAATTCAAAAACAGTGTTGTCTGGCAATTACATAGAATCTGAACACTAGCAATTTTAATTATTTATTATAAGCTTAGAACAAATCTGCAGATCGGCACTGACGCCTCATTCAACAACATTCTCTTAATTTTCTCTCGTATATTCTTACGCACTTGTGTTGTATGATGAATCCCACTTCTAATTGGAGGCATATGGCTGATAGTTTCTTATTACCATAACTATATATATATATAATATAAATTAATACCAATACAAAACCAACGTGTGTCCTCCCCCCTCATCTCCTCTCCTCTTTACTGCTCATCACCTTTATATTTGAATAAATACCGGAGAAAAACGAGGCATTTGTAACAAACCTTCACCCGAAAGTGAACCCAACACATCCTCTTCCTCTCGTGTCTCTATGATGCTCCGTGTTCATGATCGTACCGTCTCTCCCACTCTACCATTTTCCCACAAGCCTCTCCTCCTCTCAACCTCCGGCTCTGCACCGCTGTCAGCAGACGTGCAGCCGGAGAAGGTGCTACGCGATAATGAGTCCCCGCTTGCACCTTTCCTGCCATCCGTGGCTCCGCATCAGCCGACGTGACTTTCACCTTTACTTTACCTTTTCGTCACCTGGCGGTCCGCTCCGCCGCTCCGTTCGGTGTTTGGTGGTTAAAGCGATGGTGGTCTGAGTTGTTGGGTTAACAATGTCTGCAGGTTATGTCCACATGACACGGTTCACTGCCTGTGAGAGCTATATTAAATTACAAACAAGAAATCCCAAACTTTACATGGAGACATGAATATTCAACTGGTCTAATTTAACCTCTTCTCACACTGAGGCGATGTTCTGCTGCTAATTGGCCTCAGTGGACCGTTCATATATATATTTACATTGTGAGAACGAGCGCAGTGTGTTGGAGCTGCTTCTCTGTGAGCGGGTTCTTGTTTACGTGGCACACGAGGAGGTTTAAAGTATTCCATCGATCAACAGGTGGCGGTAAGATGCAAAGATATGCTGCAATGTGGCAACGGTGCGGATCCAGAGGAAGACTCACAGGGTGGCATGGGCCTGATGGCTGATTATGCCCAGCGTGTGTCCTCTTTGACTCTTAAGGGTTCCACCCGCCACAACTCTTCATACAGCGTTATAGATAGCTATACCTGCGAAAAATATTGCGCCATAATTCATAGATATCCCACTAAATTATTTCGTAATTCCACGTAATCATGAATGAGGAAGTATAATGGAGGAGGTGGATGGGGACAAAAACTATATATAGCGATCTTCCAGCCAGGAGATCGCTCTTCGTTCATAGTTAATTTTGACTTATTTGTCACATAATTTGGGTACTTCAGTAACGGCGCTTCCGTTTATTATTACCCAAACAACGATATTTTCCTAAACTAAGTAGCGTTACTTTCCTTTGAATTTCAAAAGTTTATTTTGAAAACACTATGAATGTCCAGAGCGGAAATTGACACATGTTGCTGACTTTTGTAGGAAAATGCACAAAAAATGCACAAAAAATGCACAAAAAATGCGGAGTAACTTTTTCGTAAGATATCATTCTAACCATTGTACGCCGATACGTTGCTACGGCCAGCAAAGACAGGAAAGAGAAGACCGCTAGGCGGCTTTAGACAATGCTGCATTTCCAACATTTCTGAAAAACAGCTTTTGTAAATGTTTTATAATGAAGGGAGTGCGGTCAACACAACACGGTGTGTTTTGGTAAGTAACACTAGAACCCTATAATGTACACAAATACTTTTATCTGCCCTCCGTGCTCTACATCTTTACTTTCCGCTCCGGAATTGGACACGTTCATCAAACTACAACCTTTTTTAAAGGTGTCTTCTAAAAAAAGAAAAGCTTTTTGTGGCGGCGAATGACTTCTCTCCCTCAGTTCATGCATAATATTTGCATTTCAAGGCCATAGTCATCAATTCACAAAAACGTCATGAGACGGACCGGGCTATCTAATCACGGTGAAACCACATGGAGGCAATTGCTGGCAGGACTTTAACGGAGGTGTACCACGAAGCGATAACATCGTTATAGTGTCTGTCACGTCAATGAAATATTCACGGCAGTAAACAGCGTCTTCAGTGGGAGGACAGAGAAATGCTGCGTGGTGGAAGACGCAGGCACACGATAGGGCAGAGAGGAGCCGCGGAGTCCATCGCCCACGCCTTCCCGTTCAAACAAGATTACTTTTAAGCAACGTGTGACACAAGTCTTGAAATCGCTTTTTTGTTGGCCTTTGACAGTGACAGCCGTGTGGACCTCTACATATTTATTTGTATCCATGCAAAGTCAATGTGACAAGCCTCTTTCCACAGTGGTTTGACTGACAGGGAAGTGATCCGTCTCACAGCACAGCTCCCCATCTCCATTTGCTGATCTTATGAAGTGGTTGTGACGGCTCAGGCTGCTGATGTTCTGTATTTATCTCACTCCGAAGGATCACATGTGTATGTTAAACCTGATGCATCTTCTTCCTCTGTGCTTTAGATCAATGCTCCCCGAAGACTATCGCCAACTCATCATTGAAGCACACTGTTGCACTGGGTGACACTGTAGGAACATTTGAGTTAATCGCATAAACACTATCTTGCTGCTATGAATATTCACGAGGGCCCCAAATGTGTATCAATCCAGCCCTGACAATAGTCCCCAAAGAACTGAAATATTTACTCCTGTTTACTAAAAACTACAGCGGCCTTTTGGGAAATAATTTAGGATTTGAAAAAAAACAACATTACATATTTCTTTACCTACTTTTACTTTAAAAGATGGACATCTTTAGTGGAAGCCAATGGACTTGAGGCTGAGAACAGAAATGGCAGAAAGAGAGAAAGTATTGAGACACGACTTCACACAATTAAATGGTGTGCGCTTCATCCTTTAACGTGTTCAATGTAATGGAGTCAATCAGTTGATGGAGCACATTTAATAACAAAGGCACATTTCTTTACAGAGAGTTAGTGAATTAAAATGGAATTGCGAGATTTCACTTTGAGAGAATTTCTGCAAATTTGGCACAAACATCGACCTGCACTCAGGGATGAACTGATTACGCAAGAAGTCACATTTTAGTGTTGATCCAGATGGTGTTTGAAGTGGATGCTTAAATAAGTGTTCATACCACCGAGGCTGGGCTTTGTTCTATGATTTGCCTTTTGACAATTCAACCAGAAAAAAGTCAAAATAAACCTTAATCCCTTGTCAATCCCTCTCGATAGTCAACAATGATTCCCTTTCAAGGGATGTACAAAACAAGTTGCACACCGGCAGGAGAAATTCTTTCCGTATTCTTTCCTCTGACGCACACACACACACACACACACACACACACACACACACACACACACACACACACACAGCACGACTTTCTGACTGAGGTAGTCCTTGCAGGTATTCCCTGTCTGTAGATAAGGGTGAGCAGTTGTGTGCTGACCAAGCAGCCCACAGAGAGAAAGTGTTTAGTCCACTGACCTCCATCACTGAGCGCTCGTCTCTGAGTGAGCACAGACAGGAAGTTGTGTTTGTGTGAGAGAGAGAGAGAGTCGGTGTGGATGTCTGTATGGTCACTGTAGGGAATGCTCACCGAGATATATTGATATTCTACTTGTGTGAGCAGAAAAGTTTATTTGTTTGTAATTGTGTGTCTGAACAGTGCAGTTTGTGTGCTTTAGGGTGTGTGTGTGTGTGTGTGTGTGTGTGTTCTTGTTCTGCTGACATGGATTTGTAGAAGTGTGGGCGGTGTTGGGAATACGGTTTGGGTCAGCCTCAAAAGAACAAACAGGATTGAAAGTTTGAGAAAGATTTGACCTGAAATGATTCGATTTGAAAAGGTTTCTGGTGATGTATCGGCGCTGGTGTGTGTTTGAACAACATAATAGAGTTCTGTGAGATGATGCCACCTGCATATAGAGCCTAGAAACCCTACGTGTATGGGTGCAAAGGTCCTGTGAATACGTCTTGAAACCTGAAAATGAGTCAGCTTTTACACGTCTCTAAAGAGACTAAACTTCATCATCCCGACTGGTCCGCCTTCACAGCCTCGCTTTATTTATACTTGGCTCACGGGACCGTGCAGCAATCTGTTGCTCTTTGCTGTATATTGTGCCCATTTATGTGTGTGTCTTAAGTGTTCAAGATGAAAACACACACACACACACACACACACACACACACACACACACACACACCACTAAGTAGACTATCACCAAATGTGTGTGTGGTCTGGACCAAGTGACACTTTAATGTGAATAAATAATAATCTGCACTCGGCGTTGTTTTTCACGACGGTCGCATCTTTGGATCGCGAGCGCAGCTGATCCGGTTAACACGCCAACAGCTTCACTCAGTTGAGCCGATCAAATAGATTGTTAACCGTGCATAGACGGTGCGCTGGAGGAAACGGCAGCGTGAGAGATGTGAGAGCGATGACAGCATGGAACCAAATGGTCTAACCTGTTGTTGATTTATTCTGTAGGCGTAGGGGTAGGCTGTCATGAGCTCCGGACCTTTGCTGGGGGGGGAAACTTAAGTAGCTGGACCTCTTTGAATCTTCATGGAATACTCCTGAAGACATTTTGACCTGTCGTAGCAGGAAAAGTACAAGTCAGACAAATTCTGTGATCGAATTCTCGCCTCCAAAAAAGTGAGGCAGCATGTAGAACACCAGGACGCTGCACCTGCAGCTCATGTAAGTGGAACATTAGATAGAAGTCTTGATGGAATGCATAATCCATGTACAATTTCACTAACACGAGACGTATGTGAACTCTACCTCTCAATCAAAATAAAAAAACAACATAAAATAATACAATAAAGGCTGCAAGTGTTGGAGTAATGGACCCATATTGAACAATGCAAGAAATATATAGTTAAGGGACCTCACTGAATAATTGAATTAATAAAGAGACCCACAGAGAAAGGAAAAATAAAAGCAATCACACTTGATTATATCATAATAAATACCTAATCCTCATCCCACTTTATTATTAAAGTCCTTATTCTTCTGAACAGGTTAGATTATATCAAGACTCCCGGACTCCTCAGTGCTTTAAAGAGTTCATAAGGTCAACCGCGGTCAGATATAAAGCAATATAAGTCATTATGTGGCGATAGCAGCGAGAAGAAGCCCCGAGAGAGGAAAGAGGATCTCAACTTTGCTTTCCTTGCGTCATCTTTTTCACTGAGGCTGTTTGAGATGTTTGAGATGTTTCCCTCTGAAACTTTGATAAGGAGAAAAAGTTGAACTGTGTGAGACGGACGTGTTGAAAATCCACTCGTGTTTTTTTTTTTTTTTTAAATGACTCTCGGGGTTTAAATTAATGATCAATAACTGCTTTGCGTCATAGGATGGAGCTTGTGTGTTTTAATGATGAGGAGCTCCAGAAGGACCGTGAGGCAACAGGTGGTAACCGCTGCAGGGTGCACGTGTGACTCTTCTGTGTGTGTGTGTTGGAGTAGAAACTACCGATTGACCCCACGCACCAACTACACCCATCTTCAGTTCACTCATCTGCTCAGTGTGGTGAAACGGGAACATGCATTTTATTATAAAACAAGTCGCTCAAATCAAATCATCTGATTAGTCAACCTGTCCTCGGTCAACGGTTTGATATCTTACCTACGAACTCCAGCAAATCCTGTCAACTTCTGCTCATTACATGCATTCGGTCTCTTCGAAATAAACTTCTGACTTCATAGAAAACTACTGAACAAAACTACTGAGTTAGCTTTGGGAAAAGATCTGCGTTTGGGTTGGAATACCTACGGAAGTGCTGGTACTGAAGTACGCAAGTTACTTGACAAATACAATTTCACGAGCCTAACGTGAAAGATATTTCTAGAAAATATTATTTAAAATATTATTCTCCAAAATGGAAGTGGTGGCGATATCATTTGAGGGAAAGTTGAGGTCGTTATGTCTGCCTCCTGGTCTACCGCCCTACTTTCCACACAAGGACGCCTTGTATATTTGAAATGCTGTAAAAAGATAACGCCGTGGTGTCAGGTCTGTACTCCGTATCCTCAGGTACCCTGAGTTTGTGTATTAGAGAAGATGTTTGGGGAGAAAATGAAAGAATGGTGCATTCCCTAACAAACACCAGAGTTGGGCTTTTATCAGGCTTTGTAAGGATTTCACTTCCACTTAAAGGCAAATAGATAAGTGCTTCGGTTTCTCATAACACAGAACAACTATGCCGCCCCCGTCAAACCTCCCCCCTGCAGGGGTTGATTGTGTTTTTGATCAATACCAATCACTGAGCAAATGCTTTCCCAAAGAATGGAAGAGCTGGGGCTCTGCACCAGAGACGAGCTGCTCGTCTAACTCCAACCGCTTTTCAGAGGGAAATCAAGGTTATGTAATATACAACCCTAAACCTGACCCATGAACAGCACCTGTAGTGAACTTATGTTGTAACTGCACCTGTACAGGAAACCAGTAGATTTTATTTTGTGCCTATTTCAAGAACTGCCATCATACTGGGCTGTCCAGCAGCAGCATAATATAGATTTTCCTTCGGATCTTTCTCCCTCCTCTCGCTCTTATACCTCCAGCTTATATCTCGACTCCATCCAGACCGCTGCTTCTCAGGTCGAGTTGGTCCTTCTGAATGTTGCGAAGGGAAGAAACAGGCTGCAGCGCTGCAGGGTGTGAGCAGAAGATTGCTCAATACATCATAAACCCCATCATAGGGCTGACCCACTAAATAGGCTGTTATTAGGTTTTCTATGGGAGTGTGTTTGCAGGGGGCATACCATCCGTGTTCGACAGATCATTTTTATCTATTGCGTCTGCTGACCGAGAGAGCGTTTTCAAAACTGTACGCGTTAAATCAAACTTGACCCAAAACAGTGGGATGTGCTGCATCAGAACTATTTTCCTGGACGTAAAGGAGAGAAGAGATGGACGCCAGTCGGCTCTCTAATTACGCTGTAAGTCATTTGTGTTTGCGTCTGATGGATGTCACAACTCATGCCATAGAGCTGTCACCTACAGCAGTAACAGCTGCAGCTCGAGGTCCTTCTGCAGCCTATAACCTAGTAATGTGTAGAACAGGCTTTGGGCGAGCTAGCCACACCGATTACATGAAACCACACGACACCGTTTGTGGGTCGTGGTAGCTAGTGTTGCAGTCAAGACCACCGAAACCAAGTCATGACCGAGACCAGAGTGTCTCGAGACCCTGAGACAAGACCAGGACAAGACTAAGACCAGAGCAGTGCGAGTCCCACACTGCGGGACATGCTTACGATCAAATGTGCAGCATGCAAAGACTCCTCAAACGTATGTGAAAGACCCTCGTTTCATTTGATCAGGTGTGCGTGTAGCAGGAGGAATGTCTTGATGGAATCGTCGATAGGCTCTGCAGAGGTGATTCTAATGTGTGGGAATTTTCCTTTGTTTTCTTTTGAGTCAACAAACGCATCAGGCAGCTTAGTGATTTCTCTGCAGTTGTGGTCTTGGAATAAAAGAATCCTCTTTGGCTGAGACAGAGACGAGCCTGAGTACAAATGCGTTCTATTCCGCTGACGTCTAATTGGTTCAAGGGAATCTGTGTCACTGCAGCTCTGCCATCGTGGAGGGAGACGTTCATCTGCACTGCAGTGACACAGATCTGGTTAAAAATCTGCAAACTTTCCCTTTCATCTCTCGTCCGTCCTTCTCCTGAGCTAACAGCAGGTGTTAAAGGTGTGTGTGTGTGTGGAGCCATCAGCCCTCTGTAGCTTTGCATCGCGCTGAAACTCTGACGCTCCCACACTTTTTAGCGGTCCAATCAAATGTAGGGGATTTGATTTAAGTCCCTCTTGAATCCGTACGCCGCTCAAATATTCTGTTTCACAGGGAAATGAAGTTATAGTTCAGAAGATAAAGACGCTCTGACTCTCGTCTCGCTGGGACCGAGGTGTGTGGAGGTGGGTGGAGGTGGGTGGAGGTGGGTGGCAGCATGTCGAGGGGCCCCGTGCGATTAAAAAGTAGGACTTCTATCGCGGCCGCGTGCACATCTGAGCCTGAATGTGTGTAACGAAATTATGAAGCGGCAGATTGACTTCACTCCCAGAACTGCAGAGCGAAGCATCGCGGTAGATTGGTTACGGATGCTTGGCTCCCGGCCTTGCCCCCCCCCCCCCCCCCGTTCTGTGTCCCCTCCTCTGCCTGCCGAGGAGCCTCGGGTCGTCCCAAATGGAAAACAATGACAGTCACCTCGGAGGAGGACTTAGTGCCCACACTAACCGGGAGAAATGGAGCAGCAAGGGAAGAGAGGGAGAACAAATGCTGAGAGATGAATGTGCCACGGGTGGAGGAGAGGAGGGAGAGGGCGCGAAATGTTTTTTCTTCTTAGTTTGTAATAACGTATAGCGGTATAAATAGCTTGTGTATATGAATTTTTCTTTTTCTGGCTTAAAACGAGGCGGAGGAGGCTCCATCCTGATCATGAGCACACGTGTGTGTGTGTGTGTGTACTGTGCATCACCAGTTCTGTTTCCAAGGCAACAATTGCTGTTTTAAAGAACCAGCCAGAGTGCTGGGATCAGGTCGGGTTACATAGAGGCAGCGAGACGCAAA
The DNA here is from genome assembly GCA_028022725.1 of Lycodopsis pacificus. NCBI lineage: Eukaryota > Metazoa > Chordata > Actinopteri > Perciformes > Zoarcidae > Lycodopsis > Lycodopsis pacificus. The sequence goes on along the minus strand of CM051703.1, from coordinate 21,515,098 downwards.
CAAAGTTGACCAATGCTTGGCTTGTATTGAGCTACCGGTCCTGCTGGTCCCATCAGTAAAGTTTGTCAAACTTTCTACGTGTTTTCACCCGAGACCGAGCGTAAATCTTCCATCATCTGTCCCTCGTTGCGTCTTTGTCCCAGAGCTCTGTCCATTGTGATGGTAAAAAATGTTTTAACATGTCCTATGAAAATATTCCATCACACCATCCGTCTCAATTCCCCCTTCATCCTCCGGATCACGGGGTTGTGCAGCCTCATGCACGCTTCAAATAATTGGCGTCGGTGTCTCTTGATGTAATATGAATGGATGGCATTGTGTCTGGGGGATACACAGCACCCTGAGAGCCTGCGGAACTACACACTGTAATAGAGAGGGGGGGGGGGGGGGATCAAAGCACGAAAGCCAGAGAAAAAACAGGAAAAAGTAGGAAAGTAAGTTAGAGAATCAGGGGAGAGTGCTCAAGATGGAGGGAGCAAGAGAAAAAGAAAGGGAGAGCAGTGGGACGCATGTGTGAGGGAGATGGGAGGGTTCAGTGGGAGAACATTTTGAAGGACTTGGTGTGTGAGAGTGGGACAAAGATGAAGGGAGTCCGTCCTCACAGTGGCCTCTCCAGCCACTTGAGATCTCTCGACCGTTCGAACTCGGCGCAAGTTGGCGACAGCTTAAAGCAACGTGCTGCTCGCGTGTCCGTTGCTGACGCGGAGACGGACAATAATGGAGCCGACACCGTACCTGCCTGACAGATGTGGACGTGTCGCTCTCTCCTACTGGAAACGTGTGTTGCAGAGGCGAAGGGAGAACATAACCCGCATCAATCTCTGAAGATCGATATTATTTACCTTTCCCTTTAGAAAAGTCACTGTCAGCGACTGAAAGAGATGACAGGTGATCAATGTTCCCCCAGAACTTTGCAGGCGTAAAGGCACTTCGACAATATTCCTCCACTGAAACACAAACACAGTATTTTACAAATATTATTATAATAACAAAACATGTTCTTCATGCTTTTACAGACCATTTTAAATAAACTTTGACCAGGAAAGAACAAATTGAAGTAGATGATGATCATCATAACCTTTAAAAAGATGAACAGATCTAACAACCCTGAAACATCTGCATATGAAGGCTGACTACCTCTCACTCCACGATGTTGTATTCAGCTGTCTGAATCATAACCGTGCGCAGAGCGTTTCTATTATCTCCTTGCACAAGTGGGTGGACAGAAGAGGTTGTTGCTCTGTGTTCACATGAGGACCACAGGTGAACCCAGCAGTGTACGGACCAGATTCTGCATCGATGATCAGATGAAGTATAACTGTCACCACTGGAAGCCGCGTCCTTTTTGATCAGTCGTCAATATTTTAGTTGTTTTTAGAAGACTGTCAGATTAAATATGCACGTCCGTCCATCAAATTCCTTTTTTAAATGCTTGTTAAAGCACAACAAAATGATGCAACCACAAGCACACTAGATGTTTAATAGTCTTAATGTGACGAGCAGGAGGAGCCTGCAAAAAACAAGAACATTGCATCTGTTCAATGAATTCATAAAAACAGACCTAAAGTCTGTTGCCGTAACACAAAAAGTAAAGAAACAGGTTTTCTGCAGTGACTAATACCAAGTGCATTCCTCTCTGGTTCGCTCACGTAGCTGTTGCTCTGGTGTGTTCACAGCGAACACAAAGTGAATCTCCACCTGCCGTTACTCTCGCGGGATCGTTTATGTTCATTTGCGTCACTCGCGTCTCATGTAGATGCCAACAACGTTTCATCGACCATGGACGCAATAACCACCATTGCTGCTTTGCACACGTTGTGGAAAGTCTGAGATACGAAGGACATGTAAACGCTGTCGTGTCCGGGGCCTTTGCGTCACGCTGAGGCCGGTAGTTCACATGGACTTTGCGACATTTTTGTCTCAATTTGTTGTCTTTTTCGTCGTAAACGTGGAGCACTTGTAGCATATGACCGAATACACTTATCGGAAAAGGAGCCAACAACGGGAGGTCGTGACAGAGAACTGGCTCCATCGTTGCATCCCGGTGGGACAAGAGGAGGCGGACTCGGTTTACATCCACGATGCCGGGTGCTCAAACACAGTCAAAGTTGATGGGCAATGTTTCCCTCGTGTCGAATTTTAAACGTTAAGACGCCGGCCGCATCATCTGCCCAAATATTTCTATATTTCCTCTTGTTTACATTCCACCTGATGCGATTTTAAAAAACAAACAACTTTTTTTGTTTGGTTTTGTTTGCCGTGTTTTTCTTGTGTAGCAACTCTACTTTATTGTGCAACCCTGTGATGCATAATGACAACACATTGTCCTTGAATCCTTTAAAATTAAACGTTGATGTTTTTACTCCTCTTCATAAATCTCTGCTGCATTTGTTTCTCACCTCTCTCTCAGCTTCCATTGATTGAATGAAATGCACAAATAGATAAACCCTTCATATAATCATCTCCATCACCTTGAGAATGCTTCTCCCAGCTACGGTGAAAAAATACACCCAAGGCAAATCGATAGTTCCATTATGAAATGTGTATTATTGCATGGCTGTCCGTCTCCAAGGGGCTGAAGAGAAAAAAAGTTTTGCCTGCAGAGGCAAAGAGGTAAGAAGGGATGGATGGATGGAGGGATGGATGGAGGGATGGAGGATGGAGGGAGGGATCACAGGATGAGCAGCAGAGGGAACCGAGAGAGAGGGATTCTGAGAGGGGGGTCTCCCTGTGGACCGGCTGCTTGTTTTTACTCCGACTTCGTCTTGATCTTGAGTGCACTCGTTAGGGGCAGAAACATTCGCCGGCTGTGTTCTCGCTGCAGAGTTTGTTTGCAGCTCCTGATTTTAAGGTTAGTTTTTTCTTGGAATGTAAGTTTGTTACTGAATGCTAAATATAAGATTAATGTATAAGTCAGTGTGGTGATTGCAGAACTGATTAGTAGTTGAGCGCTCTAGAGTTGGACATGAACGTCGCCTCATGCCGACGCCAGCAGGGTCGCATGCAAAACAACTGTCCTTTCAGACGCGACTTCTCGTCCGTGTTGGACCAGGAAGCTTGTGTGATATGATCGAAAAAGCTCCAGAACAAGTTACTCAGCGGACTTTGACCTTTTAAATCTCAACTTTTTAGCCAACGTGGATAATAGGTCCAATAAAAAAATTGGAAATTTGGACATCAATAACTCCACGAAGACCGGTGAACTCCATCTGCTGGTGATGAAGATCATTTAGTGCGATCAAAAGTGTTTTCAAGATCATTTTAATATCAACTTTTAAGATCTGCATCTTGACTTGTTATTAGCTCTTGGGGACTTGTGTCTCACTTGTCCCCAAAGAACTTCAGAAGACTTCTAAGAGCTATATATCTGATTTGTAATTGTAGTTATTGCCAGAAAACCTCAGCACAAAAGCCAGCACATTTAATCTCAAAACGGTGTTTCAACCTCAGAAGAACAAACTAGATCCTGTGATGTTATTAAAAACTGAAGTATCAAGTGTTTGTTTGTGGTCATGTAACATCTGTAAAAAGTGAAAAGTGCCCGTCACAATTTCCTGTTGACATCATCGAATGCTGCTGATGTCTTCTGTCCACCCGACAGTTCAAACCCCAAAGCCTCTCAGTTTATTACTTATTTAGATGTAAACTTTGGGTCTTAGAGTTTGCACTGCCGCGTCCGTAATCCTCTCCTTCTGCTCATTGTTTCCTCCACCGGACAAAAGACAACTCCTAAATGACCATGTAAGTCCATTATTCACCCAACATGACATTTTGAGAAAGACAGGATTTTAGTGAAAAGCTGGATTACTTTCTTGTTTTCTAAACTGCCTCGTCGTTTTTCTTTCTTCCATCGACTGCTCGTCTTCCTCGTATTCAGAGAACCCCCCCCCCCCCCCCCCCCGTGGACTAAACCGCGGGCTCTGGGAGGCATTAACATTTATATAGAAGCATGAGGCTGTTGTCTGACGGACGATAAATGGGGTATTTTCCTAACTCCGGCTCAAATGGAACAACGGGGACGGAACTCGGCAGAACATCGTCCATTGGCACACAGTAACCCCGCCTCACAGCTACATGCATCAACGCAATTGCCTTTAACAGTCTGCCGCTTAGAAGTCATTGTTGGGTCGTTTGTATGTGTGCGTCGGCTGGAGGGGGGGAGCGGGTGGTGGTGGTGGTGGTGGTGTGGTGGAGGGATGGGAGTATATGTCAAGCCTGCTTAAGAGGCTCAAAGTCGATGGCAGCGGCAATTTCAAAGTCACACATGATAAATACAATATGAGAGGAATGTGAGCGGGGACAAACACGAAATCCCAGAGCAGGGACGATGTAATAAATCATAAGAATAAATCCGCCAGCTGACCACTAGGGAGCACTAATAATCCAAACCCAACATGCCCTCGCTCTCTCTCTCTCTCTCTCTCTCTCTCTCTCTCTCTCTCTCTCTCTCTCTCTCTCTCTGTCTCTGTCTCTGTCTCTCTCACTCACAGAATATACACACACATCCAGAATACTGTGCCTGTAATGAATTAATCAGAGCTCGGGCAGCTGTGTATTTGAACAATGCCACCCTGAGAAGTTGGCCTGTAGAAGCATCTGTGTGTGTGTGTGTGTGTGTGTGTGTGTGTGTGTGTGTGTGTGTGTGTGTGTGTGTGTGTGTGTGTCAGTGAGGGGAAAGCAGCTAGCAGCAGTGATATCGACTTCAGGCTTGTGTGTGTTGCTGTAGAGTTGGATGCAGTAGCTTTGGTGTGTGTGTGTGTGTGGACTGTGCACACAACTGAAGCCCCCCAGTGTGTGTGAAGCGTTACGATAAATGTACCACCTCGCTTCACACACAGCTTTTCTTTAACGCCATCCGCCCCTCATCCGCAGACGCAAAGTTCAAAATAAAAGCTTGTTTGTCCTTCACTTCACTGCTTGCTTCTTCCTTCTTTTGTCTGTATCTTTGTGCTCTTTCGTTCGTACCCTCCCCTCTCCTTGTCCCCAGGTAATGTGACACAATATACATGTCCAGCGTTCATCAGTTGCAAAAAAAAAAGCATTGTCCTATTAGTCCGTGCTATTCCTCCAAACATCCTTGTCTTCTCTAACTCTCTCCTGTGTTTTAAAAAGGACATCAACTTTATTAGAAACGTCATAAAGGTACAGCTGCATACATGACATCTCACCTCTGCCTATAACTTATCCTCTGTTGTTAGCAGCAGTGGGTTGCTGTACAGCGTCCGGGGAGCAACTTGGGGTTCAGTGTCTCGCTCACGGGCACTTTGACATGTCGACGGTAATCTCCAGGGATCCAACCGCTAACCTTTGAGCTAGAGTGCAGCCCAATGTATCCGTCCTCGTCCACGGCAGGTAACGTTGGTGATGCCGTACGGAGTTTGATCATAAGAGCTGGCTGATGAATGAAAGCTAATCGCTGAGCTAATTCTTTAGCTGTGAAAAGGTCAGATTCAAATACACATTTTACCACCAGTCACGCCAAATGGTATCGATTGAAAACAGTACAGAATAGATGCGTCTAGGTGTAGTTACAGCATTAAGAATGTGCAGGTATCAACTTGATGCAACGGTATTTTGGTCTAAAATCAAACGTGACGCTCGCACATTGCCGAGACACGTTTATCTCTGGAATATTGAACCAGTGACTTCACCATTCATCTTTCATTTCCTTGTGAGAACTCACAAAGTACACGCGTCCAACTGTCACCTGTCAGGAAGCCAGCGCTTGGAATCGGCGTCCGTCTGTCAAATAACACGTGACCGGAGGCATCTGCTCAATGTGAGCTCGTCAACTCCACTGATTGTGTTTGTTCGCACACACTCGGCGACGGGACTTCCCGGGAAACAGCTGGCCGCTGTTTACTTTGCCGGCCGCTCTCCGGTGTTTGCGTTTGAACATTGCACGCCGTGTAACCGGTGTTCAGCTGGAGAATCTCACCACTGGGCGGTCGGAGGTAAATACGTGGGGAACGCTAACTGTAGCTATGGAGGGGTGGGATTTGGAAAAACGACACATGGTCAAATACTGTATGTTATCTTCCCTTTGTTGGGAGCCTCTGACTCTGAAAACAGGAATAAAGAAAGTCCTGTATTGTCAGGAAGTAGATGTCTGCCTCTTTCTCTGTCCTGCTTCAACCTCAAGCCTGCTGGTACACCGAGCGGTGTATCAGGCCCCCCCGTATCTGATCCGCTCCGCTCGCCGGTGTTTCCTTTGTCACCGGCTCTTCGTTTCCCGCATTTTCTTGAACTGAACTCCAGGTGAGTGAGGAGGATTCCACAGATAAGCTTTCAGGCACCGGCATCACACGGAGAAACCATCAAGCCGTGAAATATGTGGGTGGCGGCGCTGCATGAGGAGTGGGGACTAGCCGCACGCACACACACGCCAACACACACACACACACACACACACACACACACACACACACACACACACACACACACACACACACACAGAAAAACATGCAAAGGCACACACATATGCACTCACACACACACAAACACATTTACATAAGAAACAGCTCATTGTGTGCCGTTTTGTATTTTGTGGGTAGATACACACATACACACAAAAGCAATGTTTTTTTTATGAGCGTTGTTTCATCTGAGAACAAAGTATTGATACCAAATGTGCAAATTAACATTTTGATTTACTAGCCGGAATTATTTGTGTATGTCGGTCAACTAAAAGAGAAAGAAAAGTGAACGAAAGTGACTATATTAGGAATGCAGAGGAGTGACGTAGTGGCGATATTGCAGGGGAAACGTGTTCCCCTCAGGATGAATTGTAATCACTTTTGTGATCCTTTAGTTTTCATCTTCTGGTCGCAATTAAATGAGTCCAACACTTTGGTTCACAAATAAATACCTACGACTAAAGACATCAACATCGCCCTCCTCTTCTGCTATTAGTGAGTCTTGTTTGTCTACAATTTAAAAAAATAACACAAGAAAAGTACGAAACAAACGTCAATGGATTTCTGGATTTAACCTCAACATGTGTGTCTAATTTAAAGACAATATTCCCTTTTCCACTTCCACTGAACACGTCACACAACTGTCACTTTTGCCTTTTAATTTAGCTCTTGCATAGTTCCTTTACTTTTCCTCTTCTGCTCTTATGTTAGTTTTATTGACGTCTTATTATTCATATTTCACGTTCTCTTTTTGTCAGGACTTATTTCTGTCCTTGCTGCTGCAGAAAAGCGAATTGGCCCTCTGGGGATCCATAAAGGCTGATCTGGTCTTTTCTTGTCTTGCCGTCTACATGGATGTCACTTGTTCTTGTGTACTTTAACTCACACCCGTCATATTCGTGCCAGCGTTTGTCGAGCATCTTAAAGTTTAGTTTTTCTGTGTTCAACTTTCAGGTAGAATTCAATTCAGGAGCAGATTCATTAACACGAAGCGTATTTATTCTGTCAATAACGAATCCAGGTTGGATGGACAGCGACAAACAAGCGTTGGCAGTGACGTGAACCTGCAGCCGTTCGGGTTTGTCTGCTGTTGATAGTGGACGAGTAATTCAACATCATTAATGTTAAATTGTGTTTGTATTGTTTTTGTTATTTGTTGTCGTACTCTTTAATAACTCTTCTGCCTGCTGTAAACACTGTTATGCATCAAAAACAGTGAAGGAAATATAAAGATAGCATATCTCTTTGCTTGTGTTCAGACAGCATTTCATGTTTGAGAAGATTGGCTTCTGTTAATTGAAAAATGAAATGTTCATATTACAGGAAAATAAGGTAGTGAGGTACTGGAAATAATCATTTTGGTTTGGTATTTTGATAAAGTACTGGAACTTGAAGTACTTTACAAATGCGTTACCATAACTGTCATCCTGCCAACATATTTAACACACAAGGGCAACGGTGTGAAGACCCCAAGAATACAACGACTGTAGTAACCAACCATCAAAATGACTGACTGATAGTGCGGCAAACATTTTATCCACCTGTTATTTTGCATCTATTGAAAGTGCATGGGCTGCAATTGGGCACTTTTGACAAACTTTGAAATGTGAAAACTGTTATTTTTAAAGCACAAATTAAAGCAGAATTAGGAAAATACACATTGATTGACAAAAGGATTGAAACATAGATATGACAAGACACGTTGCCGCTGTTACAAGCCTACAGGTCATGTGACGGACAGGTTATTATTCCACCTGGACATTTTACCCTGATTTACCCCGAACCCAGTTGTTTCTTTAGAACCAAGCCTTCATCTTTGGAGGATTTATCTCCTTGATCCCATTTTGTGAGCACATGTGGTCCTGATCAGCATAGAAACACAATGACTGACACACACACACACACACACACACACACACACACACACACTGTGCACTCTCTTCCCCTCAGTCCATCACCAGCTCCTCGTTTGTATCTGGCTCTCTTCTTCCCTGTTGCAGGACATGTGTGAACATGTTGAAAGCCGACCCGCCAGGCCTTTAAGATGGAGAAAAACAAACAGCATAACTCAGGAGAAAGCCGCACAACTCCAGGCTGTCGGACCTCACCAAGGCTTCCCTTTTCTGTAATTTGGATATATCTGAAAGGGCGACCACACAGAGAGAGAGAGACAGATGCAGAAAGAGAATGAGAGAAGACAGAAGAATTGCAGGCAGGAAGATGGAGGGAGTGAAGGAGAGAGAGCGGGAAACAAACACAGATATTGGTGTGATTGAATGAGGTTTAGCTTTGTTGTTGGACCAGCAGCAGCTTCCTCTCTCTCTCTGTCTGTAATATATACTTCCCTTCAAGGCTCCTTATGATAAATGAAAGAAGAGCTATTGCTTATTGTTTTTTTTTGTTCCTCTCTCTCTCTTTCTCTCTTTCAAACTGAAGTGTGAGGCTTTATTCAGGTCAACATAAAAGAATAAATTGAAACATGATGCTGTGGGGTTTGCTGCAGACATGCAACGCATGCTGAATTAAGTCTTGATGTAATCGTAATCCTATCCAGCATAACATTTGCAAAGCTTTGAATCTGCAACTGAAGTGCAAGCACATGAAAATGATGGTTCAGCTGAAATTTAAACTGTATGTATATCTCCTCAATGTCCCCACTTGCGTCCTTAAAGATGTACGTTTCGTAGATTCTTTTCGCAGTAACACTTTTATTCGATTATCTGTCAATGTATTGGTGCGTTATCTGTTTTGACGGGCATTTAAAAGTGTGTTACATCGCTTCACTGTTATCTGTTGCTTTATCTTCAAGCTGACAGACACTGCAGATGAAAGTCTTCAAAAATAAACAGTTAAATGTTGTGCATTAATAAAATAGACAGACGTAAGCATCCCATCAGTTATTTGAGCACTTTTTACATTTCTCCGTGTTGTGATCCATGTGCTGATGAATTTCGACGGCCACAACTGGACAGTGGTCCAGAGTCGACAGTGGTGCATAATACCAGGAGGGAATCGGTGCTGAACTTTACAGAACAATGGGTCCCGACTTACGGCGAGTCTCTGACTTTTTTCAACAACCACAAACATTGTTTTTTTGCAAGCTAGCTTACTAGCTAACTAGCTAATCGCACCATGCTATAACGCTACGCTGGGTACAGAAGATGGGCCGAACGTGTCTTCCAGAGCTTCCTCTGTGACGTTCTCTTGGTCCTAGCCGGCTGATTTATAGTGTTTCCAGCTATCATCTCCTGACTCCAAAAAAACAAAATACATTTCTAAGAATCGATACCAGACTAAATGACTGACGACGGACATTGCTTTTGTGCGGTGTAGTGAACTGGCAGGTGCACTTGTTTTCGTGCGGAGTCGTGCCTCATCAACTGCTTCTCGTCCCGACCTTATCCTGCGTGCTGATTTGACATTTCCTCCTGAAAGGCCACAGATAGATCATGCGTTTGTTGACTGGGTGCAGGACGACTCCGCTCTACAAAGAGTAATGAGCCCCGTCATGCTGGGAGACAAGCTGCTGCAGATCTGTTCTGGTTTGGGAGCAAGCTGCTTTTATGTGGCAGCGCTAAATATTGCTTGTGATATCACAAAGCTACGCGAGATAACGGTTCACAAAACATGTATTCATGGTGGAAATAGTGTATTTATGGTATTTGTTGCATTTATTTAATGTCAAAATTAGTGAATATGCAATTTTTCTGATATTTGTTATTTTTGTTTATTTGGAAATAGTGTAACTTCATGCTCTGTAACATGAATTACAGGATCTCATTACATTTATATATCAATATATATTGATTAAGAGCAACATGCATCATTCTGATGATAACCTGCACCGACACACTTTTCATGATTCCGGAGTTTTCATGCACCGTACGAGATATGAACTTATGAAGCCCACAGAGATTTCATTCAATTCTCTCAATTCCTCCAGCTCTAATCTCAGAGACGGCAATCTCCTCTGTAATAAGCATCTGCCCCCTCCCAACCAAAACACACAGCAGCAGCAGCCCCGAAAACAGCAAGACGGAGCTCTGTGTAAGATCAAAGCAAAGATTAGCCACAGCAGCTTTGTGGATTTTTTTTGTTGATTTTATTTATTTTTCCCCATTTGGTTTTCACATCACCCACCATCTACCGTCTACAGACACACGTCTGCGAGTGTGTATTGACCGGCTGGAGTGTGTTTGTACTCATGAGGAGTGAGAGAGTTGAGTGGAGGAGTAATGAAGGAGAGAGTAGAGCGTAACATATAAAGCTAAACAGCCTCACTTACAAACCGAAGGTTAATTGAGCGTCGCTGGTTTGGTTCCTCCATCTTTGGAGATTTCTGTCTCTGCTTCCTGATGCGGTAGAAAACGTTGAATTAAAAAGCTATAAAGGATTCAAGGATCATTTATTGTTAGTAGACTTGTTTTATAGAGGAATGGCCGCTAACAAAGCTTCGCTAATTTGGTGATAAAACCATTTAAAATGAAATCAATTCTTCACATTAAAAGTTCTTTGTTGTTTTGTCATCTCAAAGCTTTTGTTTTGAAGCAGCAACATCAGGAAACGGAGGCTCTTCCTTTGCCGATACCGCTGCTGTTTAGTGTTGTTTGTTACAGACATTTACTGAGTTTCACATTTGGTTTTTATTTATTGTTACTTTGTAAATAACTTTGAGCCAGGCTCTAACAAGTGGGGTTTCAATTTGGGATGTAAGTAATGTTAGAAATTTGAGCGTAGAACTGTCTGTTATTTAGTAATAATAAAAATGTTTCATAATTCATAATTAAGAATTAATATTTAGGCATAATCATAAGGGTTTTGGAAATGCATAATTAAGATAAGCATAAAGTGTTGTAAGATTAGTAGCTAAAAGTAAGTTAAAGACATGAAGCTTGGGCCTAAATTGCAGAAGCTTAGCTTTATATTGAAGGGAGATTTGTGTTTCAAACCGGATGTGGGTGGTTTATTTTGAAAGTCTTTTTCTTACTCTGGGAGGAGCCAGCTTGTGTGGCTCGCTCTCTCTGTTCTGGCTCTCAGCCAAGAGGCTGTGTTTTTTTACCTGAGAGCTGAGTGAGTTTTTTGCAAATGGGGTTTTATTGTTTTGATATTTCATGGAAATAGTGTACTTCAGTGTATAATCGTATGTTTACTGTTGGGATTAAATTCCTTATAATTGTAATCAGTCTTGGTAGAGTTATTATTAGAGCAGCGTGTCGACTGTAAACACAGCAGCTGGACATGTGCTCCAGTCTCCTCGGTGGGTTGAGATTCAGCCCCCACAGTAACCCTGTTGGTAAAATGAAGTCTATCGGCCCGGTTTGTTTTGTGTTGCTACCTCCTGTGACAAATGGAAGTGATTACAAAAGGAGCATTTCTTTATTACACCGTATGAACACTGAATAAACTCTTTCCCAAAAGGCAACAGGTCACAATGGCCAACTGAAAAGCATCTCTTGCATTATAGAATAGTAAATATAATATGTTTTAAGCAGCGATGATAAGAGTTTGTCTCCTTTCTTTGCTTTCTCCTCTTCTTTGTCCGCTGGGTGATGTTCGATCCGTTTTCCTTCACATGCCCTGACAACGGAGGGTCAACGCCGACTCCCCGTCCTTGTCTTATACACGACTCCGTCTCCGGTGCTGTTGCAGATGAACTTGAACCCGCAGGCGGGTCTTCCAGCTCTGGCGCTTCATTTGCGTTCTCCATAGTGCGACGGACTCTCACGTCGATCTAACCTCAACGCGTGTTGCTAACGCCGCACATGGAATAAGTTCCCGTGTGGAAGTCGCACTTGTGAACTGTGGTTAATCAATCTGCACACCGTGGTTTCCATCCCCGTACCGTGATGATTCAGCACAAAAACACAAACCATTACAGCCCTAATCGGCTGCCATTAATATGGCCTAATGCGATTTTCAAAAGGCAGGAGGAGCGATACGTTAAAGGTCAGACGTGTGTGAAAATATGTGATTTTTAAATGAAGTATTGTGAGTGTTTTCTTACTTTTAGACTGGTCTACCCGGGTGTGGGCTCACCTGCCAAAAAAAGGTTGGGAACCACTAAAGAGACCCATGCAGAGGTCTGCATGAGGCAGACTGGGCCCCGCGGCTCAGAGCCATTGCCAAGGCGCGCACGCACACACACACACACACACACACACACACACACCAAGACCCTGGCACAAAGAGAGGCATGCTGTTTGCCTGTTGGTTCAGATCAGCTCCCTCCTTCCCCCCCCCCCCCCCCCTAAGGTGGCTCTACAGCTGTGCCACCTTAAGAGAAAGAGTGATGGAGTGGGTGAGACAAAAACAGCATCAGAGAAAGTGGCACACTGATAAAAAAAGATCAAAGGGAAGGTCAGAAACACAGAGAGACTGAATGAAAGGAAAGGAAAGCGAGGATGGAGTGAGATAAAGCGACAAGAGGAAGAGAGAAACCTGTCAGCTTGCTTGGCTTGATTGGAGGGGGGATGAGGGATTTGGGCTTTTTTTTTTGGGGGGGGGGGGTGAAGGGGATTTGGACACAGACCACAACTTGTCCCGAACAGATCTCACAATCATGTTGCCACTGACAAATTTCAACAGACGCCTTTATTTAGAAAATAAACCGACCCAGAAAATGTGCTCAGATTTGGGGGGGGGGGGGCCCGGAGGCCTCGAGAGACCCCGACAGTTTTGGATCGGTGTCTAAATTTACACAGTGGAAGCTCTGTCTGCTACGGCGGTACGCCAATTAAGGCTGAGCTTGCGAGGATAACAACAAGGACGACGGCTTCTTTAAACTTCTGATGTGTTGATCCTAAAGATCTGTGATATCCTGTGATAACCCAATCAATCCTTCCTGCGTGACCCTGAAGTGCATTGTTACTTTATATCTCTGACTCATATACAAAACATGATTTGCCCTGTTCAAGAAATGTGTCATTCATTTGTCCCGCAATAATTCACCTGTAGAATAATAGTTATTGTTTGATGCTGACTGTTTTTCGCGGCCTTTGTCAGAGGCTTTTCAGCTTTGTGACTGTATGCAGCAGATGAATTCATAACACACACGTGTGTTATCGATGTGTTATGGGTACGTGACACTTATGATTATGTGCATATGTGTTGCCGTTATAATTAGATGTTTTCGTCAAGGACTAGCACACTCCTCAAGGCTCAGTTCACGTCTCGTAAGTAGTGTGGAAACAATTATTCTTTTGACAACAGAAAATCAACAACAATAATTTTGATCTCGCTGACAAATTGTACTTTTTTTCCCCCTGACATTTTACAGATTAAACCACAAATCTATTTATTTTTGAATCCGTCACATTTCTCCTGCCTTTGGAAGTCGTAGCGGCCTGAATAAGCTAGTTAGTCAACAACAAAACTTTCAAGGTAAAATCTTCCTAAGCACTGCGGCACATTTAATTAAGGCGCGCAAAGTTGTCACAACAATAACTTTTTTTTACACAGCAACTTTAAAAACAAAGTGCTTTGACAGACAGCTCAACAGTGAGGCCCAACAAAGCCCGACGCATGAAGGACGACATCGCATGCAAGCCAGTCTGTGAGAATGGGTTTTAAGAAGTGATTTAAAAGAGATTACTGATTCTCAGAGCGGAGGGATGACCAGGTGGAATGGTGTTCTGTTGTATTGTATATGATGGATGAGGTTAGATTTTCCAGTGAAATATACTCTGTCATTAGGTTTCTCCAGTGTGCGATGTGTGTATTATTCCTTGATTTCCAGTTCATGAGGATAGTTTTCTTGGCGATAGTTAGGGCCACACGGAGTAATTTGCGGTTTGTTTTACTCAGATGTATTGTTGAGATGTCTCCTAGTCAGCACAGTGAAGGGGATAATGGGACGAGGCAGCCCAGGGAGACAATTTTCATGTCTGATATTTCTAATGTCATAAAAGCTTGACATTCTGACACTGTCAGACCTCCGGAGTGACAGTTGCTGACGTAGTTTTATTCGGGGATGGTAAATATTATGTGAATGATCTGTTTATTCACATCTTTCCATCATTCTGCATTCTGACACCACTATTTGAGATGCGTTAGATATTCAAAAGCTGCTTATTCTTTTAAGCTTTTTGGTTGCATTTCCACTTTACTTTTTGATGTAATCGGCTGTCCAATCTGCTCCAAACATAGAAAGTCACAAAGTGAAAATAGAAATGAAAGGGATATCAGGTAATGTATGGTGATCGCTGGGTAAACTCTTCATTCTAGTGATGTTGTGCTTTGCAGCAGTAAAGAGTGAATATCTCCCCTATAGCAGGAACACAGCGTCTTTCCACATTCTGATTAATAATACACATCAAAATCTCTGCTCGTGAAGATAACACATGCATTGACACAGTTACCTCCATCTCTGTTTATGTGTTTCACAACGTTCACCACTCCGTCTCTGACGTGTGGTGAATTGTTTCTTCCCCTTTCATCTCCCCCCCCCCCCTTTTGATGACTAAATTGCATTAGTTTGTCTCGACAACACCCGGAGCGTCGGCAGGCGTTGTGATGCTGTCTCTACACGCATCGTTCAGTAAAGCCTGTTAAAGGCCCACAGAAGCCGTCGGAGGAGGGAAACAGGATAACGGGCACAGATCATCGCTTACACGTCAGACAAGGCAGATGACATCTGTATTCATTCTCCGTTGTGAGAAGATGCTTTTCAACCCATATGGGTTGGAAGATATCAAAGGACAGGAAATTGAGTGAGCTGCTTTCATGCTGTGTGATGAAATATTTCCTTGTCACTGAGAAAAACGGGGATTTAAGGTTGTATGGTGAGCTTTGTTTAAAGGTCAGGATTTCTGTAACTTTGGAACAATTTCCGTGGAAATCATTTCAGTGCAGGAAACGTATTTGTTTGTTGTTTGTGTAATTTTTGCCCAGCTGCAGGAACTTATTTAACCTTTTACAAAATAAAAGTCAGAGAGTTGCAACGTATTGAGAGGCATACCGTCGCTTTGTTGTGTCCCGTCTTTTCCTGTGATTAATGTCCCGGTCAACCTGCAAAGCTAAGTAAAACACAAACGTGTGCAAAGAATAAACAACACACTTTAACCTCTGAATTCACATGTTGAGTGACTATCACATTACTGAGAGTTCTTAGGCTGCAACTTTCTTAAGTTTCACCAATAATTAATCAATTCAGTGTTCAAATCCGTTGCTTTCACTCTCAGACGAACATCTTGGCTGATTAAATGTTTTTACATGTTTGTTAACAGTTCTCTGAATTATTTTATTAGAAATCTGTGAAGGTAGATGAGGATTTGACATTTGTGCTACTTGCACCCGACAAGAGCGTTAATAATAATTTAGGTTCAGAGCGTTGAGCTCAATGTGAGTTATTCAGAGTAAGAGTTCACCTAATTGCTAACTGTGTTAAATGCCAATTTGCATTCTTTCAACATTTTGTCCTCTGAAGATCGTTGTGATGAACATGTCAGCAGAGTGTCAATAGGCTAATCAATGAAAGTGATACATTAACAGCTCTGTGATACCACAGCTATAGAACAGGAGCAGATCAGACTGTGAGCC
The DNA here is from genome assembly GCA_028022725.1 of Lycodopsis pacificus. NCBI lineage: Eukaryota > Metazoa > Chordata > Actinopteri > Perciformes > Zoarcidae > Lycodopsis > Lycodopsis pacificus. The sequence continues at coordinate 21,499,145 of CM051703.1, read as the reverse complement.
GTTTCCTGAGGTGACAGCAAACGTCCGCGGGCAGTAAAGTGTTGTCTCCACTGCTCCGGATGGTTCGCTTGTTCTCCGGAGTGATGGTGATTGAGGCGAAGGGAACGTCAGACCCACCGACCTGCTGCTCGGCTCATTTCCTGTAACCAGTGTAGCATTAAAGCATGGTGGAATTAGCAAGCTAGCTAACTAGCCAGCTGTACGCTAGTTAGCAACTTTGCTTTTTAATTCCACCAAGCTTTAATGCTACAGTGGTTACAAAGATTGCATGAACAAAGTTGTCACTTATCTGACGATAGCAATGTGCTTTCTCTACGCTTCGTAAAGCTGCTACTCCACTGCTCATTTTAGTCGCTCCTGCCAAACCTTCCAAACCTTCCAAACCTGGCCTCCGTGAGTCTGTGACTTGCCGTAAGTCAGCATAGATCATACAGAAGGTAACCCGCTACAACTGTCGCAATGGCAACGGCACACATAACAATGGCCGCCGCTCTGATCATCCTGCAACGTTGATTTGAAAGGGAATGTCCGTTCTACTCTTATTCTATTTCTACGTGTGATACTGACAAGCGGCCACACCAAAGGTGTCAAATATCCACAAAATCCATAAAAAAAGCATGTGGGAACAGATAACATTTAGTTATTTTCAATTTGTTGGGTTTTGCTCCATTAGAATTCGATTTCATGCTGTTGTATTCAAACCCGTCTCAGCTGACACATCCTCCCTCTGGAAACGCTTCCAGGATCATAAGCCCTTGTAATTACAAGGCACGCCCCACAACATGTATTGTCTTTGCTCTAATTAAATCACTGAGGTCAACTCTGAAGAACAGATGCATTCAACACGGCCGACGCTCCTTTGTAGTCAGCTCCATGCTTATTGATTGGAGCGCTGCTGTTCTGTTGAGGTACGTTGTCTTTTTTTCTATTTGTACCGTCAAGTATTTTTTGACTGCCTGTCGTCCTGTCGATAAACCAATAAGAGTAATTTGGAGGTTTTCTGTTCACGTAAGCGATCCCATCTTCTCTCTGGGCTGGGAGGAAAGTGACAGATGGGCTGATTGTTCGAAACGAGCGGGGATGGATGTAAACACTACGTCATCGGAGACACTCTGGTCAAGTTTGCAATAACAAATGGTCTGTTTTTTTTGTTTTTTTGTGTCTGCCCTGGGAGGCTGTCTCTTCCTTTTTCGATTGTCTTCACTGCTAAAACCTGAAATTAATAAAAACAATGAAACAAGATCGACATAACTGTCCTTGAGGGGGGACAGGCGCCTCCTCGTTTACGGTCATGAGCTTTGGGCAGTGACCTAAAGAATGAGACGAGCATAAAAGAGGCTGACATGAGAAGGGTAGAGTATGCCGCTGCTCCTTTACACCGACGTGGTTTGGGATTCAGAAGGCCTCCTGGACACCTCCCTTCAGAGGCTTTCCGGTCACGTCCAACGGGGTAAGAGTCCCCGAGAAAAAGACCCAGAATGCACTGGAGCGCTTATATTCTCGTCTGCAACGGGACACCTGGAATACCAGCCCAGCATAAAGGCAGGTCATGAAATACTCAGGAAATGCAATCTATTGGTTTCTTCTGCATATGGACAGAAATTGACAAAAAAAAAAGGCAAATAGGAACCTTTCATCGTGGTGGACACACAAATGACACACATCCACGCGACCATGAAATGGTCAGAGGTATTGACGGAGTATTAAATATCGACAAAGACCACTTATGACTTTCAACCCCGAGATCAGTGTTGCACACCACTTGTCCCAAAGTGTTGTGGTTTAAACCCAACTGCAGTTACTTTAAGCATAACCAATGTTTCTTTTCTAAACTCATTGATTTTTTGGCCTAAAACCTAACTTTTGTTTTGTAACGTCCAGAAAAAGGAAACCCATACATTGAGTTGTGACTATTTCCTGTAATAGATGGATGCTTGTAAAAAGACTTCCAGGTGTATTTCATACATGACAGTTTCCTATCTCAGACCTATAAATGAATCACGATTATATTTTCATACCTTCAGCTGGGGAACACGCCTGCAGTGTAAAACACAGAAGTTAACTTTTTTATTTTTTATTTTTTTTAAGTATTATTGTATGGTATTAAACGGCGAACACCCGTCGACCTGCGAATAGCGAACTGTTGACGAACGGGTCAATGTGACAACTCGGAGTCTCCCTCTGCAGCACATCTGTCAAGCAAATACACTCCAGGCTAATTGATTGCCAGCGGCACTGAATAGCCTCGATACGAGTTTAATGAATTAACATCCGCTGGCAGGGACAGCCGGGCAAACCTAACTCTGTGCGACAAGAAAATTGAACTGTCAATATTCCAACTGTTGCACTTCCAATTTGGTTCCGTCATCAGCAAACATGAAATACCTGCCCATCTTCCTCTACTAATAATACACTTAGCAGCAACATAGCACAGGAAGGGTGCACTTCCTACCCCTGTCAATTAGCTTCTTTTTGTCAACACACTCTTTAGCTGCTGCTTATTATTACATTTTAATGAGCGCAACCTGCGGTGACACCAATGCGGGATGTGTGGCTCAGGTTTCTACAAGGTGATAATACGATTCTGTGAGAATCCTTCAAGTCTTCATCAAACCTGTCAGAGCTGTAAGAGGGCAGGTGGGCTTCTCCGACGGAGGGAAGTTTACTGTTTAACTGGAGCTCTGCAGTTACCAGGGTACCGTTTGACAAAGTAATCATCACTCTCATCTATTTCTGGCCCACATACAGAGCGTGTACAGTAGTCTAAAGGATCGTTAGTCTCACTTAGTTGAATGAGCATGAACACACTGAACATCTGGCCCTCGTGGCATCGAAGCTTTGTAGGTTATACCCGGCAAAGACGAGTGTAATTCGTCTGCTCGGTTGCTGAGAATATACATTTCGTAACTCGCGGATCGGTTGAGCCGGGGCTGAAAGTCGTCCGCTTTCTTCTCCTCGGTGGCGTGTTCTCAAAAAACAAGACAAAGCAGTGTACTTGCAGCAGGATCCACTTTGAAGATAACTCAAACATGTGCTGAACAGAGAATATGTGGATGCGACGATCCCGACGGGCACGTCAACCCGACAAGTCAGAGTTGTGCCGGAGAGATGGAACACGGTTTTTCTTGTTTGGCAGCATTGAGTGTTTTTGTTGGAGAGCGCCGGGTGCTTAAGTACCACTTCATCATCAATGTTTCAGACAGAGTTCCAGCTGCTGTGGAGAGTGTCTGGAGACGACATCGTCATTTATCTACAGGTTCTTTATGCGTCTGTGCTGACGACAGCCGCGGTCGGAGGCGTTACGTTGTCAGGCAGCCCGTCCGTATGCCTAAAAACTAGAGAGGCACGGATTGCAGTTATATCCGGATTGGGCGGGTCATAACAATGAACATTCTGATTATTAGCAGATGGGAAAATATTAGTTACGGTCTGTAAAATGTGAACGTAGCAGAGTTGCCGTCTGCCTCCGCAGCAGGCAGCCGATGGTGGAGATCCACCAAATCCAGCCAACAAAGTCAAACATCGAGATGAGTTTGAGTCCTGATTACGCAGATTAAGATTCGTGGAGCGGTCAGTCAACTGGCCGCGTCGTATCCATCGTGCAACGCGCAGCCGGCGCTCCTGTTCTCCACGGAACGTGAATCGGATCTGTCAACTTCACGTACGTCAACTGATTTGAAGTATCTCAAACTTAAGAGACTCCGTGCACGTTTACGAACGAGGAACAGCTCGTGAGGCGGTACAGATCAATATAAGTCTTTGAGAACTCCTCATCTCTTAAAGAGATTAAACGGAATGCAGGAATGTCTCTGGGTATTTGATGCTCTCACTTCACCGTACGAGGTAGACATCTTGTCTGGTAAATCCTCAGCATATTGCTTTGAGCGTCCTGATACTGAGTGAGGAGAACGAATAGGACTCTAGAAAAGCTGTCATCAAATCTTGGCTGAATTTCAAATGACACCACACTTCGTTAAATGCCTGAACTTGATAACTGATTTCCCCGATGCCGCATGAAATCGACTAGAACGACCCACCTTGAGCGGCTTTCAGATGTGTGCCTGTACAACATGTGACACTAATCTCTTTCCTTGACAACACTCCGATGATGACTCAAGTTTTCTAGCTTTTCAGTAGAAAGCACGAGTGGGTCAAGGTTTTCAATCGTGGCAGAGACCTCCTGAGCGGACCCGCATCACCCCGCTCACGCAAACTCTGTGGGGACATCTAAGTCCTCCACCTCAGCGGCCCCAAAACGCAATTCTGTTCACAGAATCCATTAGAGGTCAGCGCTCCTCCCGGCCCCCCCGCCCGGCCCCCCTCCCCCCTCTTCATCTCGCCACTCCTCTGCTGTTGGGCCTCGTTTCTCTCTCAGAAACTTGGGAGATTACATCTGAAAATGCATTTCACCATTTCTTTAACCCTCAACTGGTGGACGGTGGCGATTGAAGCAAAGAACTTGAAAGTTAATCTCCGTGACTGAAGGATTGCGTGGCGCCGAGTAGTTCAGACACGTTTAGCTTATTTCTACTTTCTCTGTTTCCACACACTTCAAACATCACATCCTCGCTTTTCTTGTTCTCCATCTTTCCACCTTTGCTTCTCACACATCTATATCTGTGTTTAGTCTCAAACACAAACACTTCAACCAATTACATTATAGAGTAGAGCCTGAGCAGGTAGTGACATCACACAGGTCCAACAGTGTGCAGGAGCTAAATACTGAAAATAACCACAGGACGAAACAGACTGCAGTCAGATTACGAATGTTTAAACTATTAACTTGTAATCCCTGATTTTTTTCGAGGCCGTCCTAATACAGGGAAAACAATACAATACTGTCTCTAACATTATTCAGAAACCATAAAAGCTTATAATCTACTATTTATGTGCAGTTTCTTGCAACGTCTTCATATCTCGTCCCCTTCTGTTTTCTCTCCGTTACTCGTCCCACGAGGCTACGACAGGGGTGCAGCTGGGAGAATGTCACGCCGTCGGCAGCATCAGCGAAAAACATTACTTTCATTAGGCCCCGTTATATCACCACAGACATCCTTGTGAAAATGTCATTCGCTAATTCCTCTCGATACTCGTCTCCACCCGGCCGTCCCAGCAGGATTAACGCCGCGTTCATTGGGACGTGGGAGAAAACAAGCTCAACGTTTATTAACGAGAGAGAGAGAGAGAGAGAGAGAGAGAGAGAGAGAGAGAGAGAGAGAGAGAGAGAGAGAGAGAGAGAGAGAGAGAGAGAGAGAGAGAGAGAGAGAGAGAGAGAGAGAGAGAGAGAGAGAGAGAGAGTTTATAGACGAGCTTTGGGATGAACTGTTTTAGTCAGTTCAGCAGAAAAGTAACCACAAATTATTATTATATCAATATTGTGACTTTATTTTAGGGTTTACTATTGCCCTTGGTGCTTTTAATAAATATTTGATATTTTAAATGAATAATGATGAGTAATGTAGATATAACGACGAAGTTAGTAAATGCAAATCATATAGTTGACAGGTGGAGAAAACAACTTCACTTTTCTGTGAAGTGGACTCCCCCATCGCATTTCATATTTGTGACCGTTGTTATCTTTTACTGCAGCCTTTAAAACCAGGGAAAGACACTGATGTCATATTTCAATATCCAAAATCAAAGACGATGTCTGGCCTCATGTCACGATCACAGTATAATATCGATATATTGCTCAGGCCTAGTCTGACTCACCCTAAAAAGATTATTTAAATGAATTTAAAATAGAGTTTTATTTGTTGTTGCGGCATATTGACAAGCAAGGATAAGAGGAGCTTGTATTTCTCGGTCCTCCCGGTTGTGTTCTGCTCAGATATGTGAGGTAGGCGGGCTGCGTTCAGTTATGATAAACATGTACACATCTCGCTAGGAGCTATGCACTAATATGAGTGTTCCTGCCGCCAACTTAAGAGTGTCGGAGGTGTCAGTAAACACAGCATATTAAAACGTATGATTTTCTGCTCTAAAAATAATGTCGACTTGATGTTCACGTCCCACTGCGACCCAAAAGAACCGACTTCACCAGAGTCACGAGGATTCATCCACCGGGCGCCGTGCACATCTGCACCAAACGCCGTTAAAAGGCCGTTCATTGAAGTGTGATAAGGAAGTCAGTGACTTAATATTGTTGCTTTGATAGCAAGGGAGCGTTACAGGAGAACACCGGAAGATTTTGGCTATTTCAGCACAGACCTGTTTGGAAAAGCAGCACCCAAAAAAAACCTGTGAAGTCCGGATCTGATCATATAATAATTCATTTAACTTAAATACGGTATGCAAAAAACGGCAACCGCTCTAAATTCAAATCATCCCCACCACGAGTTCTGTCTTTAAAACTATACGAGCTTCGTCTATTCTTGGTTTCAGGATGCTTCTCTTGGCTCCAGCAGTTGTTTAAGTAGTTTTGTGTGTATGCATTAAACCTGACGTGTCTGCTTTTTCCCACCTACGGAGCAGGTAGCTTCTTCACGCTGTGCGTGAAGAAGCTCCCTCTCTGGATGGCTGCCTATTGAAGTGGGATAAGCCAGAAGCCTCAGTAGTTTGGGCCACAGCCACAGCAGAGCACACTCCTCCGTCTGCAGGAGTCTGCTCACAGAGTCATGTTTGTTACTTTGCTATTTTTAAGTTTCATCAAAAACAATGAAAGATACTCTTTCCCTGGGACTGTTTTGCATCATCTGCAGAAAACGTATTTCTCTCAGAAGAAAAGAAAATGAAAACAAACTCATTCCGGTTAAAAGGAATGAAGTGCAATGGCTTGTTTGGATGATATTTACTATGAAGCCACAGATGATATATACCAGCAGAGCATAATGCATGCAAGGAGTATTGGTAAACCTTAAAGTGGCAGTTCATCCTCTAATGCTATCGATCGAGATGTCTCGTGATGTGTTACTCTGCTCGTGCTGCTCAAAGCAGCGAAATACATTTGAGGAACTCAACAGCAGTCTCTTTCCACAAATCATGACCCGGTTTCTCTAAATATTTCACAGAACTTGTCGTGAGCAGTTTCATGTAGGAACTACTTCACGTTCCTGCATGAAACTGCAACAACGAGCCGCTTTGGAAACCACACACTGCAGCCCTTAAACATGAGGTACTGTTGCAGGTAGTACGCATTCAATTAGGACCCACCTTGACCTCACATATCTTCTGCGCAGAGGATTGCGGGTCAGAATAGCCAGGAAAAGCATGCTGGCTTGGATGTTGTGTCATTATGCATCATGCTTGCACACTATATAGTGTGTGAAATGAAAAGCACAGAAAGCGTGTGACTGAACTGAATCGGTGGCTGTTGGCAGTGGAGCTCCTCCTGCTGGTGACGGAGAACACCGTCGTCACCTCCTCTGTGATGAAGTGCAATGACCACTCTTTATTAAGTTTATTAAAAGACTGCAAAAGCCACGGAAACAATCAGGATGTCATAACTCTGCTGCAGCTGCTGAGCGATGCATCTTATGAATGAACGGTGACACGTTCACTTGCGGTTGTGCAAACTGAAGACGAGCATTTCAACGTTGATGTGATCGCTTATTAGCTTTAAAAAAACTATTTAAATCAGCAAAGTGAATGATCATTTCCACCTCAGCACATTTCTACATCAGTTCTGGTCTCAGAAAGCACCATAATGTTCATAATAACACCTCATAACGTCTCCTCACACAGTGAATATGAACTTGTATAATGCATGCATGTATGTATGTGTGCTGTAAAGCCTTTACACTATATCTAAATCGTCTTACTCAGATATTGTCCCGCCAGCTGTTGCCATCATGGGAAACGATTTGTTGCATGTGGGAGGCTGCGAGGGCATAATAGATGCAATTTCATTTGCAATTATTGTAAATTGTTCTTGACGGGAACATTAAGTACAGCACATGCCTAAAAAAACGTTTTCATCACAACCCCACATCAGCTCTAAGTGCAGAAAACATGCAGCTTGATCGTCGGTGTTATTGTGAAACAGAATCAATGTGCTGGATTCGACAAAACCTCTCCGCCTCCGCTGCTAAGAAGGAAGATGAAAAACATGTTGTTTTCCTGCGATTAAACAGCTTTCTCTCATCTCTGAAGACGGCCTCTGAGATAAACATAACCCCCCCCCCTGCTCTGGACGACCCTGTGCTATCATGTAGGGAAGAGGGATTGCGGTCTCAGTGGTTGCACGGGTTCATCGGTGCAGATTCCCCTCAGCCGGCTCGAGGGCCCAGCGTGAGGAGGCCGGCTGCTGCTGCTGGAAACATTTCTCACCGAACTCGAGTGTCGTGCGTCCTCGCATGGAGACGCACACAATGGCACAAGACAACATATCAATTATCCCCGTCCAACTCCGGGGTATCTGACTTTTCCTCTTAAGATACTATGTTCTAGTCACAGGACCTCCTCCTGGACTTTAAGTATTTAGTTTTTGGATGATGATGATTTTCTATCATTCCCATGAATGAACAGCACATCAGTGACTGAACACGCTCTCTCTTCGTCACACGGAGCACCAGTACCCGTCATCGTCATAACATCTCTGCTGGAAAGAGAGTGATGTGGTCCCACAGTGTCACATCAGCCACAAGCACGCCATGGACTCCCCCATGGACTCCCCCGCGGACTCCCCCGCAGACTCCCCCGCGGACTCCCCCGCAGACTCCCCCGTGGACTCCCCCGCGGACTCCCCCATGGACTCCCCCGTGGCATTTCATATTCGTGACCGTTGTTCTCTTTTACTTCAGCTCTAATGGCCGACGTGTAGTTTTGACAGGAGGTACCTGGTTTCCTTTTGCTTTCTACATCAGAAGCAGCCGCTGTGATGAAGACATGGCCGCTGTATTTTATTTATGCTTCGACCACATGTCACATCAGCAACCGACGGAAACTCTATTCTGATGTGTTTGAAGTTATTCTTTCTGCTACAGTGAAATACACGTTCATCACAGACTCCTTTGGCAATCTTTCTGAATTTGTGATTTGGATTTTGACTGTATTGGAGGTAAAAACCAGTCCCACTTTAGGCCACATAGTTAAATCGTAGTGGGGAACAGCATCGAGGCTCCATAGAGACAGCAAACTTTATTACTCCTTTCAGCCAAGACAAAGGCAGCGCAGACCATCCACTCCTTACGTTCTTACCTTTCACAATAAAAGCCCGACATGTAGACTGTAAAGGCCTTCAGACTTCATACTGTTGCCACCCCACTTATAACTGAAGCCTGTATTTGGTTTTGGAGGAGAGTCAGTTTCTCTGCAAAACAATGTTGCTTGTTCAAACTGCTTACCGTGACCTACTGCTACTTCTTCTGGTTTCACTGTCTTGAAGGCTGAGTGTGTCTTAACTTCGACAATGGAGAACATGGTGCAAACATTTAACACACTTGGACACTTGGACAGGAGGAGCCGGGGATCGAACGCGTTCTTCCATGTGCATCTGGTCTTGTACCAATAATCAAGGTCCTTTATCACATTAAAAAGGGTTTTTTATGTCTATATTAATTGTTGTTTGGTCGATTTGTAGCTTGTGTTTCTGCCACACTTTGAACAGGAGAAACGTCGCCTGAATAAATCATTGAATTAAATCCATGGAGTCACATTAAAGCCACGCATCTGTGCTCCAATCAGTGTGGCTTTGCTCAGGAATGTTGTACGTGCACACGTGGATGGTGTGCTCTGGGTTTCCACACGTCTTTTCAAATGCATCACTTCACCGTCATTTGTTGTTGTTTCAATAACTGATGCACTGATGACAGATTCCTGGGTGTCTGATGCTCTGCACTCTAACGAGGAATGTTTCCAATGTGTCCACAAACCACAGCAGCAATGCAGAGAAACTGACTGCGAGTCAGACTGTGATTGTCCTTTCTTGTTACCGCTGCATTGTTTGTGTCCCGGATGCTGTGAACAACACATGACAGGGCGTTCTGGTGCTGTGTTCACAGACTTGTTCTTGGCCGGTCAGCTCACTGCTTTCATCGATAGTCTGGCGACCTGTCCAGGGTGAACCCTGCCTTCGCCCAATGTCGGCTGGTTCTCACACAAAGCACAAAAGGACACAATATATGTCTTTTTGTGCTTGAGTTTTTCTTTGAAAGTATCTTTAAACACCACAGATAAAGTGGAAACACGTTCTGTGTGCAGTAAGAGAGATGTTCTCCTCCCACAAACAAACAGTGGTTTGATTCTAGGCTAATACCCACACAAAGTAAGCTCTGGGAGGAAATAAGCATCTTAGAGTTTATTTAATGAACCAAAAGCAAAGCCTTCCCTGATTAGCTGCCCAACTCTAATCCGGACATTAAACCAGCTCTCACCAGAACTCTTTACTTGCCTAAACTTCTCTGAAATGTAATCTTTTCATGTGCCAAACAAGTGACGGCACGTCCAGCTCTTGCAGGTACTTTTTATAGTTGGAGTAATTGGTCATCACTGAATGGTTGTGGTGGAAAGAAAGAATACTACAATGACAGAACAGCCGATGCCCACATATTCAGTTCTTACTGTGTAACTAAAGAGTTCTAGGAGAAAGAGTTATTTACTTTGCACATTATTCTTGCAGTGAAATTAAAGGAAATTAAAGACCTTAAAGAACATCTATATGTTGTTATCATACATGTATTATAATATCAGTATGTTACTTTATCACTTATAAAATACTTTATGACTTTTTCACTTTTTTCGACATACTATACTGTGACCTTTTTCGACATACTATACTGTGACTTTTTTCACGTTTTTCGACATGCTATACTATGACTTTTTTCACTTTTTTCGACATGCTATACTATGACTTTTTCACTTTTTTCGACATACTATACTATGACCTTTTTCGACATACTATACTGTGACTTTTTTCACGTTTTTCGACAAGCTATACTATGACTTTTTTCACTTTTTTCGACATGCTATACTATGACTTTTTTCACGTTTTTCGACATGCTATACTATGAATTTTTTCGACATGCTATACTATGACTTTTTCACTTTTTTCGACATGCCATACTGTGACTTTTTCACTTTTTTCGACATACTATACTGTGACTGTTTTCACTTTTTACTGTGTAACTAAAGAGTTCTAGGAGAAAGAGTTATTTACTTTGCACATTATTCTTGCAGTGAAATTAAAGGAAATAAGATAATATGAACGGAGTTCCTCATAAGACCTTAAAGAACATCTATATGTTGTTATCATACATGTATTATAATATCAGTATGTTACTTTATCACTTATAAAATACTTTATGACTTTTTCACTTTTTTCGACATACTATACTGTGACCTTTTTCGACATACTATACTGTGACTTTTTTCACGTTTTTCGACATGCTATACTATGACTTTTTTCACTTTTTTCGACATGCTATACTATGACTTTTTCACTTTTTTCGACATACTATACTATGACCTTTTTCGACATACTATACTGTGACTTTTTTCACGTTTTTCGACAAGCTATACTATGACTTTTTTCACTTTTTTCGACATGCTATACTATGACTTTTTTCACGTTTTTCGACATGCTATACTATGAATTTTTTCGACATGCTATACTATGACTTTTTCACTTTTTTCGACATGCCATACTGTGACTTTTTCACTTTTTTCGACATACTATACTGTGACTGTTTTCACTTTTTACTGTGTAACTAAAGAGTTCTAGGAGAAAGAGTTATTTACTTTGCACATTATTCTTGCAGTGAAATTAAAGGAAATAAGATAATATGAACGGAGTTCCTCATAAGACCTTAAAGAACATCTATATGTTGTTATCATACATGTATTATAATATCAGTATGTTACTTTATCAAGTTCTTCTTCAGATGACAATAACAGAGAAACCCCGTTTAGTTTGCTGCTAACTAGAATACACAGGAGGTTCTGCAGAACAGTTTCCCCAAGTTTCAGTTGCTTCTGTGGCCCGTGGGGAGCCAGCGTTTACTTAAATACTCATAATTCATCTCTTCTTTCCACTAAAATGTCCATTTATTACTCCCTTGTTCCTCATAGTCCTGTCTGCTTCCCCTTCATGTTTAGTGGGAACCAGTAGGTATTAGAACCTAATTTATACAATGAAATGATTCTGTAGACAGCGTACTGTATTATTATGTATTACCGTTGTTCATCTTATAAAACCTCTCAGGAGTCCAGCGGTGGAAAGTTACTACTGCAATTACATTTACTCCAGCACTGTAATTCTAAAGGTACTTAACTTGTAAATGCTACTTTATACTTCTACTTCACTACATTTCAGAAATAAATCGTATACTTTTTACTTGACTACATCGATTGAAGCGCTTTGGTTACGAGTGACTTTTCAGATTACGATTCAGATTGTACATAAAACATTTGATCTGTTCAATAAGTTATAAACATGCATAGTTTCAGATTAAACTACTGAAAGTATATCAAGTAGTTAAGCATTAGCTCTACCTTTACCAAAGGAAACAGTAAAGTACAGTTTACATATTAATACATCAATAATAATGATCCAATAGTAGAATAGTAAAACTCTGACAGTTATTTTGCTTTTGATACTTTAATTAGGCAATAAAATGAACGTTTTACACACTTTTATACAAGTTAACAGACTTTTACTGAAGTGGAATTTGACTTTTACTATTATTTTACTTATTATTTTACTAGTATTTTTATTCTGTAGTTTCGCTACTTTCACGTGGAACTCGTTCATTAGAGGCGCAAAGCAGCAAAGACGCAGCAGCACTGACGATGTCACATGCTACGTATTTACATGTTTGACAACAAGAACGATGCGACAGAGATTTGTTATGAAATTGAGTAATTATCCATACTGCATTTCTAGCATTTCTTGGATCAGTTAATTGCAGACATGCTTCCACACAACTGTTCCACCAGATTAAGAAAAGGTCAGATGTGTGGCCTCCAGAACACTTTTCAGTTGGATAAGTTTGTTTTTGCTAATATGAACTATTACCTCTTCTGTAACAGTAATCATTCACTCTCTAAGCAGCATAATTATCCATGTTTCATGCTGAAGAGGGGAGTGATATATTATGGCAGATTTAGTTCCAGTTACAATGTTTTGGTTGGGGGCATGAATCGAATTGAAATGATTTAATTACTTTACTTTAATTAGTTTTCCCCTGTTAGAATATGGCAAAAGAAACTGTGATTAAATGAAACAATGAAAGCTGAGTACAACAGATGCAGACTTCGTGCTGAAGCTCTTTCATCCAAACATGGACAGTTTCCCAGAATACTCCACCCAATCAGAGCAGCACTGCCATCTCTGTCTTCTTCCTTATGGTCAGTATCGAGGCTCTCGCATTGTCTTAGTCACATGTGACCGATGTGTAGCACAGAGCAGCTCATCTTGGAGGTTTCATAGCATTTTGGCTTTTTTTAATGACATTTTTATGGCTTTTCATGTGACATTTTTGTCACGTTTAATAACATACGTGTTCTGCCCCCACGTTTCTGTGTTGTAGAATGTCATTGCCTTTTCATGCTCGTATTTGTCCCTCCTCTCTTGCCGTAGTTAGGGCCGCGTTGTCTTTGTATTCTTGTTGTTTTTGTATTTCACCTCTTCTGTTTGGTAACCTTGAGAGACCTTAGTCTGTGAGTATTTCGTTTCGAAGCATGAGAAGATATATTCTATTCTATTTGCTCTGTTAATATAGCATTTGCGTTGTATTAAATGTTAATCTTTCATGTTGGCTATATGCTGGATTGTTGTTATGTATTCATGTATGTGAATATGGACAGTTTGTAAGGCCATATTTCATGTTAGGAATCCTGATCCAGTTCTATACTGCAATAATCCAGTCTGTCCTGGGCCAATCAAGGGGATTTGATTTGTTGGTATTACTGTTTTATGACCTGACTTGTTTTGTTTTCATGGCATAATATGCTATGACATTTTTGACTGTTTTTCCAAGTAATACTTTTAATTACTTTTTTTAAGACATGCTCTACCATGACTTTTATGAGTTTTTATGACTTTTTTTATGTCCTACTATACTTTGACTCTTTAATGACATACTATAATTGGACTTTTTATGACATTCTAAGGGCATATCCTTTTCATCTTGAATTAACTCATCATAGTCTCCCAGGACCTAAAGTGAACATCGAACATATTCATCAGGATGGTGCACTCTGGATCTCTGTTAGCATTTCCCCATTGGCGGTAATGTTAAAATTAGCTTAGAAGCCAGCGAGTCGGACATGTTATGATGTTCAGAGAAGAAGACAACTTTAGTACTGTTGAAAGCATCTTGCCGTTCAACCTTTTTTGTTAACAGTCCTAGTGAGAGGTAGGTCAAACGTCAAAGGTACTTCATCCATATTGTAGCGACCCTGTCAGTAACAGCTGGTAGCAGAGGGGAGGAGGGGGTTAACTGTTCTGTGTCGGGAGCGAGTAAATGTTGTGTTAGACCGGAACCAGAAGTTGTGGTTGTTGTTGTGGAAAACACACGGATAATGTTTGAGGGAGTTGCTCGCCAATAAGAGCGACGGTTTCTGTGAATAAACCCCTTGCAAGGACCCTGTCTCCGACTCGTAAGTGGAACATTACAATATCTATGTTAAATGTGTTGGTGCAAAGCTACGGAAAAATCTGCATGTAAGCCGCACCGGTGTATAAGCCGTAGTCTCAAATCGTGGGGGGGAAAGTAGCGGCTTATAGTCCGGAAAGTACGGTCCCATGACCGGTATGCATGAAGCCATTCATGCACACATCGACACACACTTACGGAGTCAAACACAATTTTTTCACTTTTGTCGACACACTACACTGACTTTTTTCGACATGCTATAATATACTATGACTTTTTTCACTTTTTTAGACATGCTATACTATGACTTTTTTCGACATGCTATACTATGACTTTTTTCGACATACTATACTGTGACTGTTTTCACTTTTTTCGACATGCTATACTATGACTTTGTTCACGTTTTTCGACATGCTATACTATGACTTTTCACTTTTTTCGACATGCTATACACTGACTTTTTTCACTTTTTTCGACATGCTATACTATGACTTTTCACTTTTTTCGACATGCTATAATATACTATGACTTTTTTCACTTTTTTCGACATACTATACTATGACTTTTTTCGACACACTATACTGTGACTTTTTTCACTTTTTTCGACATGCTATACGATGACTTTTTTCACTTTTTTCGACATGCTATACGATGACTTTTTTCACTTTTTTCGACATGCTATACTATGACTTTTTTCACGTTTTTCGACATACTATACTATGACTTTTTTCAAGTTTTTCGACATGCTATACTATGAATTTTTCACTTTTGTCAACACACTACACTGACGTTTTTCGACATGCTATACTATGACTTTTTTCGACATGCTATACTATGACTTTTTTCACTTTTTTCGACATGCTATACTATGACTTTTTTCACTTTTTTCGACATGCTATGCTATACTATGACTTTTCACTTTTTTCGACATGCTATAATATACTATGACTTTTTTCACTTTTTTCGACATACTATACTATGACTTTTTTCGACACACTATACTGTGACTTTTTTCACTTTTTTCGACATGCTATACGATGACTTTTTTCACTTTTTTCGACATGCTATACGATGACTTTTTTCACTTTTTTCGACATGCTATACTATGACTTTTTTCACGTTTTTCGACATTCTATACTATGAATTTTTCACTTTTGTCAACACACTACACTGACGTTTTTCGACATGCTATACTATGACTTTTTTCGACATGCTATACTATGACTTTTTTCACTTTTTTCGACATGCTATACTATGACTTTTCACTTTTTTCGACATACTATACTGTGACTGTTTTCACTTTTTTCGACATGCTATACTATGACTTTTTCACTTCTTTCGACATGCTATACTATGACTTTTTCACTTTTTTCGACATGTTATACTATGAATTTTTCACTTTTTTCGACATGCTACACTATGACTTTTTTCACTTTTTTCGACATGCTATACTATGACTTTTTTCGACATGCTATACTATGACTTTTTTCACTTTTTTCGACATGCTATACTATGACTTTTCACTTTTTTCGACATACTATACTGTGACTGTTTTCACTTTTTTCGACATGCTATACTATGACTTTTTCACTTCTTTCGACATGCTATACTATGACTTTTTCACTTTTTTCGACATACTATACTGTGACTGTTTTCACTTTTTTCGACATGCTATACTATGACTTTTTTCACTTTTTTCAACACACTACACTGACGTTTTTCGACATGCTATACTATGACTTTTTTCACTTTTTTCGACATACTATACTATGACTTTTCACTTTTTTCGACATGCTATACTATGACTTTTTCACGTTTTTCGACATGCTATACTATGACTTCTCACTTTTTTCGACATGCTATACGATGACTTTTTTCACTTTTTTCGACATGCTATACTATGACTTTTTTCACGTTTTTCGACATACTATACTATGACTTTTTTCACGTTTTTCGACATGCTATACTATGAATTTTTCACTTTTGTCAACACACTACACTGACGTTTTTCGACATGCTATACTATGACTTTTTTCACTTTTTTCGACATGCTATACTATGACTTTTCACTTTTTTCGACATACTATACTGTGACTGTTTTCACTTTTTTCGACATGCTATACTATGACTTTTTCACGTTTTTCGACATGTTATACTATGACTTTTTCACTTTTTTCGACATGCTATACTATGAATTTTTCACTTTTGTCAACACACTACACTGACGTTTTTCGACATGCTATACTATGACTTTTTTCGACATGCTATACTGTGACTGTTTTCACTTTTTTCGACATGCTATACTATGACTTTTTTCACTTTTTTCGACATGCTATACTATGAATTTTTCACTTCTGTCAACACACTACACTGACGTTTTTCGACATGCTATACTATGACTTCTCACTTTTTTCGACATACTATACTGTGACTGTTTTCACTTTTTTCAACATGCTATACTATGACTTTTTTCACGTTTTTCGACATGTTATACTATGACTTTTTCACTTTTTTCGACATGCTATACTATGACTTTTTCACTTTTTTCGACATGCTATACTATGAATTTTTCACTTTTGTCAACACACTACACTGACGTTTTTCGACATGCTATACTATGACTTTTTTCGACATGCTATACTGTGACTGTTTTCACTTTTTTCGACATGCTATATTATGACTTTTTTCACTTTTTTCGACATGCTATACTATGAATTTTTCACTTCTGTCAACACACTACACTGACGTTTTTCGACATGCTATACTATGACTTTTTTCACTTTTTTCGACATGCTATACTATGACTTTTTCACGTTTTTCGACATGCTATACTATGACTTCTCACTTTTTTCGACATACTATACTGTGACTGTTTTCACTTTTTTCAACATGCTATACTATGACTTTTTTCACGTTTTTCGACATGTTATACTATGACTTTTTCACTTTTTTCGACATGCTATACTATGACTTTTTCACTTCTTTCGACATGCTACACTATGAATTTTTCACTTTTGTCAACACACTACACTGACGTTTTTCGACATGCTATACTATGACTTTTTTCACTTTTTTCGACATACTATACAATGACTTTTCACTTTTTTCGACATGCTATACTATGACTTTTTCACTTTTTTTGACATGCTATATGATGACTTCTCACTTTTTTCGACATGCTATACTATGACTTTTTTCACTTTTTTCGACATACTATACAATGACTTTTCACGTTTTTCGACATGCTATGCTATACTATGACTTTTTTCACTTTTTTCGACATGCTATAATATACTATGACTTTTTTCGACATGCTATGCTATGACTTTTTTCGACATACTATACTGTGACTTTTTTCACTTTTTTCGTCATGCTATACTGTGACTTTTTTCACGTTTTTCGACATGCTATACTGTGACTTTTTCACTTCTTTCGACATGCTATACTATGACTTTTCACTTTTTTGCGACATGCTATACTATGACTTTTTCACTTTTTTCGACATGCTATACTATGACTTTTTCACTTCTTTCGACATGCTATACTATGACTTTTTCACTTTTGTCAACACACTACACTGACGTTTTTCGACATGCTATACTATGACTTTTTTCGACATGCTATACTGTGACTGTTTTCACTTTTTTCGACATGCTATATTATGACTTTTTTCACTTTTTTCGACATGCTATACTATGAATTTTTCACTTCTGTCAACACACTACACTGACGTTTTTCGACATGCTATACTATGACTTTTTTCACTTTTTTCGACATGCTATACTATGACTTTTTCACGTTTTTCGACATGCTATACTATGACTTCTCACTTTTTTCGACATACTATACTGTGACTGTTTTCACTTTTTTCAACATGCTATACTATGACTTTTTTCACGTTTTTCGACATGCTATACTATGACTTTTTCACTTCTTTCGACATGCTATACTATGAATTTTTCACTTTTGTCAACACACTACACTGACGTTTTTCGACATGCTATACTATGACTTTTTTCACTTTTTTCGACATACTATACAATGACTTTTCACTTTTTTCGACATGCTATACTATGACTTTTTCACTTTTTTTGACATGCTATACGATGACTTCTCACTTTTTTCGACATGCTATACTATGACTTTTTTCACTTTTTTCGACATACTCTACAATGACTTTTCACGTTTTTCGACATGCTATGCTATACTATGACTTTTTTCACTTTTTTCGACATGCTATAATATACTATGACTTTTTTCGACATGCTATGCTATGACTTTTTTCGACATACTATACTGTGACTTTTTTCACTTTTTTCGTCATGCTATACTGTGACTTTTTTCACGTTTTTCGACATGCTATACTGTGACTTTTTCACTTCTTTCGACATGCTATACTATGACTTTTCACTTTTTTGCGACATGCTATACTATGACTTTTTCACTTTTTTCGACATGCTATACTATGACTTTTTCACTTCTTTCGACATGCTATACTATGACTTTTTCACTTTTTTCGACATACTATACTATGACCTTTTTCGACATACTATACTGTGACTTTTTTCACGTTTTTCGACATGCTATACTATGACTTTTTTCACTTTTTTCGACATGCTATACTATGACTTTTCACTTTTTTCGACATGCTATACTATGACTTTTTTCACGTTTTTCGACATACTATACTATGACTTTTTTCACGTTTTTCGACATGCTATACTATGAGTTTTTCACTTTTGTCAACACACTACACTGACGTTTTTCGACATGCTATACTATGACTTTTTTCGACATGCTATACTGTGACTGTTTTCACTTTTTTCGACATGCTATACTGTGACTGTTTTCACTTTTTTCGACATGCTATACTATGACTTTTTTCACTTTTTTCGACATGCTATACTATGAATTTTTCACGTTTTTCGACATGCTATACTATGACTTCTCACTTTTTTCGACACACTATACTGTGACTGTTTTCACTTTTTTCGACATGCTATACTATGACTTTTTCACTTTTTTCGACATGCTATACTATGACTTTCACTTCTTTCGACATGCTATACGATGACTTTTTTCACGTTTTTCGACATGCTATACTATGAATTTTTCACTTTTGTCAACACACTACACTGACGTTTTTCGACATGCTATACTATGACTTTTTCACTTTTTTTGACATGCTATACTATGACTTTTTCACTTCTTTCGACATGCTATACTATGACTTTTTTCACTTTTTTCGACATACTATACAATGACTTTTCACGTTTTTCGACATGCTATGCTATACTATGACTTTTCTCCTTTTTCGACATGCTATACTATGACTTTTTTCACTTTTTTCGACATGCTATGCTATACTATGACTTTTCACTTTTTTCGACATGCTATAATATACTATGACTTTTTTCGACATGCTATGCTATGACTTTTTCCGACATACTATACTGTGACTTTTTTCACTTTTTTCGACATGCTATACTATGACTTTTTTCACGTTTTTCGACATGCTATACTATGACTTTTTCACTTCTTTCGACATGCTACACTATGACTTTTTCACGTTTTTCGACATGCTATACTATGACTTCTCACTTTTTTCGACATACTATACTGTGACTGTTTTCACTTTTTTCAACATGCCATACTATGACTTTTTTCACGTTTTTCGACATGTTATACTGTGACTTTTTCACTTTTTTCGACATGCTATACTATGACTTTTTCACTTTTTTCGACATGCTATACTATGAATTTTTCACTTCTGTCAACACACTACACTGACGTTTTTCGACATGCTATACTATGACTTTTTTCACCTTTTTCGACATGCTATACTATGACTTTTTCACGTTTTTCGACATGCTATACTATGACTTCTCACTTTTTTCGACATACTATACTGTGACTGTTTTCACTTTTTTCAACATGCTATACTATGACTTTTTTCACGTTTTTCGACATGTTATACTATGACTTTTTCACTTTTTTCGACATGCTATACTATGACTTTTTCACTTCTTTCGACATGCTACACTATGAATTTTTCACTTTTGTCAACACACTACACTGACGTTTTTCGACATGCTATACTATGACTTTTTTCACTTTTTTCGACATACTATACAATGACTTCTCACTTTTTTCGACATGCTATACTATGACTTTTTTCACTTTTTTCGACATACTATACAATGACTTTTCACGTTTTTCGACATGCTATGCTATACTATGACTTTTTTCACTTTTTTCGACATGCTATAATATACTATGACTTTTTTCGACATGCTATACTGTGACTTTTTTCACTTTTTTCGACATGCTATACTATGACTTTTTTCACGTTTTTCGACATGCTATACTGTGACTTTTTCACTTCTTTCGACATGCTATACTATGACTTTTCACTTTTTTGCGACATGCTATACTATGACTTTTTCACTTTTTTCGACATGCTATACTATGACCTTTTTCGACATGCTATACTTTGACTTTTTCACGTTTTTCGACATGCTATACTATGACTTTTTCACTTCTTTCGACATGCTATACTATGACTTTGTTCACTTTTTTCGACATACTATGCTATACTATGACTTTTCACCTTTTTCGACATGCTATACTATGACTTTTTTCGACATGCTATGCTATACTATGACTTTTCACTTCTTTCGACATGCTATACTATGACTTTTCACTTTTTTGCGACATGCTACACTATGACTTTTTCACTTCTTTCGACATACTATACTATGACCTTTTTCGACATACTATACTGTGACTTTTTTCACGTTTTTCGACATGCTATACTATGAATTTTTCACTTTTGTCAACACACTACACTGACGTTTTTCGACATGCTATACTATGACTTTTTTCGACGTACTATACTATGACTTTTCACTTTTTTCGACATGCTGTACTTTGACTTTTTCACGTTTTTCGACATGCTATACTATGACTTCTCACTTTTTTCGACATGCTATACTATGACTTTTTCACTTTTTTTGACATGCTATACTGTGACTTTTTTCACGTTTTTCGACATGCTATACTGTGACTTTTTCACTTCTTTCGACATGCTATACTATGACTTTTCACTTTTTTGCGACATGCTATACTATGACTTTTTCACTTTTTTCGACATGCTATACTATGACTTTTTCACTTCTTTCGACATGCTATACTATGACTTTTTCACTTTTTTCGACATACTATACTATGACCTTTTTCGACATACTATACTGTGACTTTTTTCACGTTTTTCGACATACTATACTATGACTTTTTTCACGTTTTTCGACATGCTATACTATGAGTTTTTCACTTTTGTCAACACACTACACTGACGTTTTTCGACATGCTATACTATGACTTTTTTCGACATGCTATACTATGACTTTTTTCACTTTTTTCGACATGCTATACTGTGACTGTTTTCACTTTTTTCGACATGCTATACTATGACTTTTTCACGTTTTTCGACATGCTATACTATGACTTCTCACTTTTTTCGACACACTATACTGTGACTTTTTCACTTCTTTCGACATGCTATACGATGACTTTTTTCACGTTTTTCGACATGCTATACTATGAATTTTTCACTTTTGTCAACACACTACACTGACGTTTTTCGACATGCTATACTATGACTTTTTCACTTTTTTTGACATGCTATACTATGACTTTTTCACTTTTTTTGACATGCTATACTATGACTTTTTCACTTTTTTTGACATGCTATACTATGACTTTTTCACTTCTTTCGACATGCTATACTATGACTTTTTTCACTTTTTTCGACATACTATACAATGACTTTTCACGTTTTTCGACATGCTATGCTATACTATGACTTTTCTCCTTTTTCGACATGCTATACTATGACTTTTTTCACTTTTTTCGACATGCTATACTATGACTTTTCACTTTTTTCGACATGCTATAATATACTATGACTTTTTCCGACATACTATACTGTGACTTTTTTCACTTTTTTCGACATGCTATACTATGACTTTTTCACTTCTTTCGACATGCTATACTATGACTTTTTCACGTTTTTCGACATGCTGTACTATGACTTTTTCACGTTTTTCGACATGCTATACTATGAATTTTTCACTTTTGTCAACACACTACACTGACGTTTTTCGACATGCTATACTATGACTTTTTTCACCTTTTTCGACATACTATACTGTGACTTTTGCACGTTTTTCGACATGCTGCCATTGATCGGCGCCCGGGGAGCCGGGGGTTCAGTGTATTGCTCAGGAACACTTCGACACTTCACGTGTCCCCAGTCAGGGATCGAACTGTTGACCTTCCGGTTCCCAGACGACCCTCTTAACCCAGTGAGCCACGTGAGCCCAGTGAGTCTGTGTGACCAGGTTTTCCTATCTCACTGATGTTCCAGGAAGTCTTTTGTTCTGCCTTTCAGCCCTTTCTGTCACTGACGGAGTGTATTGACAGCGTCCCTCAGTAGAGCAAGTCATTACTTGCTCTACAACTTCATGGGTTGTTGGAGCGTGTGGAGCACAGAAAGAAAATAGATTATATTAATTTATACAGGAGCCAGCTCGATACCAGCTAATCAGTGGACAAAGACCATAAATGACAACGTCTGCAAGGACACAGGATGGAAGCCACATTGTGGATGGGCTAGTCATTTTTCAGATTACATTACATTAGAAGATGCTTTTATCCAAAGCGACTTACAATACAGAGTCTAGAATGTGACATTGACACCGTAGGCACAGATACGGGAGAGATTTTGTGGTTAAGTGTCTTGCACAAGGACACATCGGGGGTTTGAACCGCCAACCCTCTGATTGAAAGACAGCCCTGCTATCCACTTAGCCACAGTCGCCCACTGTGCTAAAGATGCTAAAATTGTCCCTCTACCTCACCTTGGCAGCTACAACACGTTCAAGGTGAACTGGCAGTGTGAGAATTTTGGAGGTTTTGTTGGAAGAATGTTATTTAATACTAACTTTGGCTGCAAGTAGGGACTAGGGATCACTTTCATTATTGATTCATCTGTTGATTAGCATCAGTTTGATTGTGTAGTCTAAGGTAATACTCTATATTTTTTCAATTATATTTATTCTCCCTTGGTTATTAAGATAGTTATTTTTGTGGCTATTTAAAGTTTGTATTGTCACGTTTGTGTTGTATAACATGTGTCTGATACTGTTCTCACACACGCACTCTTTATTTTAACCACGCTCTGCTGTCGAAGACAATCTAAAAGCTTAATATTCATTTTTTTGGGAGCTGTAAAGAAATCCAGTAGGTTTCCACCTGGTAGCGCACAATGTATGAATGTTTACGTGTCGACAGTTGGTCTTCTGGTGATCTTGTTTATTTACAGTTAATACAGTATATATTACACAGTTATAGGCTGTTCTTACATTTAGGTTTCTGTTAATGTCTTACTCAGCACATAGACGAGCTACAGTTATCTAACTTTTGATACCAGTTTGTCTACTGCTGATGTTTTTAATGTTTTAATGGGAATATCATATAATCTGCCAATAACTTGATTAATCGCTTGGTTTTATTTTTGTCAGAAAAAAAGTGAAAAAACACAATTTTTCAGGGACAATTTCCAACCAGCAGTCTGAAGCCCACAGATATTAAATGTAATATTACATAATATACAGAATAGCACAAATGCTCACAGTTTAGCAGCTTGAATTAGTACATTTCTGAATGAATTGTTTCAGTTTTCATGTTTCAAACAAAAAAAGCCAAAAACTCTGTTTTGAGCTTCTCAGATGTGCAGCTGTGTGCTTCTCTTTGTCAACACGTCAAATCAAATATTTTGGGGTTTTGGACTGATAAATCATAAAAGATTTTTTTACGGCATTTAAATAGGAAACTATGGTTGAAGAAAGTAGTTTGTAGGCTCATCAACATTGAAAACAAATCATCAGTTGCAATCAACACACTGTACACACACACATATGTAAAGACGCAGCAAAACGACTGATTTTTACAATATATTTAATTCGATTTTTTTCTTACAAAACAATTCCCTCATAAACCAGAACACACAAAATGCATAAAGAAAACTGTACAGTCAGTTTAGTCATGTCTGAACGTGTTCTAAACATGAACAATGTTATCTACAACAGTGGTTCCTATCAATGTCTATCACATCAAGCGGTTCAGCTCTGCAGCCCCGTTACATAGCGCTTCAGGGAGAGGGACGTAAATAGTCATGTGACACTCGGAACAACATGAGCTAGTCAATAGTGTAGTTACATCAGCCAACGCAGGTGCGGCCTCTTTGCTCTTGCCCTCCTCGGCTCTAATAGCGATGTCATACTGCTGAAGCTGATCTGAGAGATCAGCTGACGGACGTGACGACGAGAGGGCGGGAGGGTGTGACGGTGAGAGATCACTGGGGGGGGGGGTCTACGATGGCCATGAAGGTCTGTTTGTAGTACATGCATGTCTCGGATACTGTATAGGACTCAGGTAGAGGGACGTTGGATGGGAGAGGGATTTTAGGAAGCGTCAGAGCTCAACTTTTTTTTAAACATTTCAACTTTTTTCATTGACACAGTGAGGAAACTACCAATTTAACAAATTTCCATCCAACAAACGACGTCGGTTTCGCGTACTTCTCTCCTCAGTGCAACAGTGGTCTATCGTTACGTCATCGCCTTCAGAAAGTTCATCAAACAGGCTTTCATGCCAGAACACGTCTTCACGGCAGATTCGCAGCGAATACCGACATCACAAAGGAGAACGGCCGATTTGCTTCGCTCCTCTGTTCACCTCCATCTCCTCTCACACGGCTCGGTTTCTACCTCACATCGCGTCGCATCGGGGGAGTTACAGGCACGGCTACGTGTCAGGAGGTGATGACTAATAGTTCACTTGGGCTGCTGTTTGTTTCTGGGAGAAGAAACAAACAGACCACATGAGCAGATTTACTCCATTCACAAGACTCCAGCTGTAATGTCAGCAGTAGACTTTTCTCAAAGGACTCTGACTTTTTGCACAGGATAAAGTGAGTGTTTGTTCTGAGCACGGCCTTTAGAGAGAAGTATCATTGAATCTCTTCTTCTGAGCATGTTTGACGCGCCAAGAGAAGGTCAGCAACTGCAGAATCATCGAGGCTGTGAGTATTTGTGCAGTGATTACATATCGTGTACAAGAGAGCTTTCCAAGAACAAGGAAGTGTTTCATCTTTCCATGCAACATGATGTTTCTGTAGTCCACTGTCTGTTACTTGATTTAATTTAAGAGCAAGTTGACATCGGTTTAGTTTTTTGCTTTTAGCTGATTTGTTAGATTTAGATAGATTTCGATGTTCTGACTATCCGTAGAGCCCAGACAACTCTAGAAACATAATGTGGGAAGTTGATAGTTTTCTAACATTAAAATGAGTAGCAACCTTCTATGAATAATTATTTAAATACGTATTTAGGGAGAAAACTAAATTTTGCTTGCAAAAATAGATTCGACCAGAGAGAGAAAACATATCTGCTGTTCTGAGTTGCTGGTGTTTATTCGGTTACTGCCTCCACACAGATAATACTGTTGTTTTTCCGAAATTAGGTTTAAAACCTGTAAAAATGTTGTCATTTTAGTAATTTAACAAGTACTCCTGGAAACGGGAAGAACGTCTGAAACAGAACGTAACGCTAACGTCTGTGAAAATGTCTCCCTGGTGTTGAAACGGGCCGATTGGTTCTGAGATATTCCGTCCTGTGTAAATGTGGCTGCTCTCCAGATACAAAGAACAAGTGTGTGTTGCTAAATATACAGACGCTCAAGAACTACCCCATGGCGAGTGTGCTCCACCTGCCTTGGAGCTGGATGTCGATGCACGGCTCTCTGGGAGGAAGAATAAATGCTCACAGCCAGTCAGATAGCGGCGCCGATGCCTCTTTGGCACAGCCTCAGCATGTGGGGTCAGCGTAAACCGGAGTCATTACCCGGAGGGAATCTGCTAAGTGGCATTTTCAGGCTCGGCAGCACAGGGTTGTGCTGCAGGTACAGAATGAACGTGAGACGGTGGGAGACAGATTATACCATCGCAAGAGACCACAAGATGTACTGTTCATTTCTGGTTCGGCTCCCTCAGCAAGCGAAGCGTCCACCGGCGACGGCTAATGGACCGATCGAGCTCTTTGGATCGAGGGTATTACACGTGTGCATAAAGCCAACCTCTGCCAGCATGAGGAGAACGAAAGCTTTCAGAGGGAGGAAACAGTACAATACCGTGACAGAGGCCAATAAACGGATGGGCTGGTAGCTTTTAAAAGGACTCAGAACACACACACACACTGAAGGCAGACGGGACAGACGCACGGTTCGTGGTGATTATATGCAGCACTGGTGAGAACGACAAACATTGTTGAGAGAAACAGAATCGGAAAAGCTTTTTACTCTAAAAAAAGTGAGCATTGTGCATAGTTCATAGTTGGTTAATAACCCCTCTCCAGGTGCCTATTTGCTGTGATAACATGGAAGGAAGTGCAATAATGTACAATTCTGTGTAGTCGAGTGCACATAGATCACTGTTGCACTGAACGCCATTGACACTTTCTCCCAATAGAAATATCACAACAGGTTTTCTTAATGTTTTCTCAATTACTGTATTTTTAAGTGTACTTTTGTTACAATAAACCCAGGCATGTATCCCTCTTGCTCAGTCCCAGGGTTGAGTCCACAACTTATGTTCACATAAATCTTATAATAGGTCATTTGGCCTGATCTTTCCTCTTTTTTTTTTTAATACCATTTATGTCTGTCCCTAATCCTACGTCTCCGTCTTTCTGTCTTTCTGTTTGACTCATACCTCGCCGACCCAGACAACTGTGTTCCCTCTCTTGATGTCTGATACCTCGCAGTGTGGCGTTCTCTGTTTGCCGTTCAGGACAAAGAGGGACTCGGCCGACGGCGTCACCAGGTACTGTCCGAACAATCCGCTGGAGACCACCACTCGGTTGGGGCCTCCCCAGGGCCAGGCTTGGGGGGCCAGGGGCTCCTTGAGGCTCCGCAGAACCTCAGTGCGGCCCGAGGACAGATCGGCGAATAGCAGGTCCGTGCCTGAGCCCGAGGTGGCGACAACCACGTGCTGGTTGGACTCCGTGAAGGACGGCTGGAAAGCCAGATCAGAGACGGCGACGGGCTCGTCCAGCTCATGGCTCAGACCCAGCTCGCCCTGGAACGACACCGTCTGTACCATCAGCTTCGAGGTCTCCAGGTCGGGCGTCACAATGTAGCGGCCGTCCGGCGACACAAACGGCTGCCCTGTGATGTTCAGGTTTGGACCGGTCACCGTGTCCGTCACGCTGTCGATGAGGAGCTGCGGTGGGGCTTGCAGGCGGTTCTTGCTCTGGCACTGGACAAAGTAGAAGCCGCTCAGATGCGTGTAGGCCATGCTGACGGGCACGCAGCTGTAGTTCCTCAGGCTGATGGTCTTGACGCGGTGGAAGGTCTCCAGGTCGATCTTGTGCACCGCAGGTTCGTTTTTGAGGAAGACGAAGGCGAACCTAAATCGACAAAGTTCAAAAGAAAGGTTAATAGCCTGTCTAGGTTTGTAGGGCGCAGTGATTAACACACATCCAGACTCTCATTAGGATTCCTCCTCCTTCACTTCAGAGGGACAGCCGTGACGAGGGAGCAATGAGGTCGCCTGTGTTTTAAGGTCGGAGGTGGCTGAATGTGGTGTGTGTGTGTGTGTGTGTGAGTGTGTGTGTGTGTGCCGTTTTACCTCACGTGGGTGATGATGAGGTTGGTTGGAGGAATGAAGAAGTCGCTGACCCTCTGGAACGTTGTGCGGATGGCGTGATGTACTTCTCCCACACTGGCCTGAGGGATGACCTGTGGACGTGCACAGTACAGCATTAATATTAAATACCTAGAATATAACAACGATAAGTGACGTTTTACATTTCACATTCTATCGGCAGCAGAGAAAGGAAAGGATCGCGTCTGTGTTCAAACACTGAGTTTGGACCAAAGATGTTCACCATCCCTGCGCTGCACAATACTCATTCATTACATCGTTGAAAGAAAAAAGGACAAAACAAACATAAACTAATCACTGAAGGGAAAACCAATAAATGAGACATGATTTCTGAACATTGTTATCAAATAAAGATTGAGCTTCAGTGTAGGCTTCGTCATGGGGCTGCACCGAGGTTTTCCAATCAAGCCGTCATCATATTGTACGACGTTATCACCCTAAAACATGGGACAATGTGATTTTCGGTGATTGCGGTTATAATGAAAGTAGAGCAGTGAGAATGTGGTTCTTGAAAGAATAAACGGCAGCAATTATGGACCGAACATTCTGTTAGATATGTTGTCACTGTTGGAAATTATCATCGTATTTATACTACTAATAATAAGGTGAAAGGTCACGCTTCTCAAAGCTATTAATACAATAATTTGACCAATTAAAGCCCTACTTTTTCACATTTTATTTTGATCACCATCAGCCGAGGACCTTTTCTCGTTCGTCTGTTCATTAAACGTTCATTTAGAAACAGCATC
>CM051703.1:21390076-21465076 GCA_028022725.1 Lycodopsis pacificus | reverse complement strand
TATTGTGGGCACAAATTCTTCAATAATCAAATTTGAGCAATCCTTCTATCATCATCATCTAAAATCATGCTAAAAAAACAAACAAACCTCAGCCTCTGTGCTGCTCTCAGATAAACAAACAGCAGTCCTGCAAACCTAACAACAAGCCTTAGCAACGGGGAGTCCCCAGCGTAAGCTGTGGTTGAACCAGCCCACCAGTGAGATCAGCAACATCCTCCACGCTCTCCTCGTCAAGCACGAAGACAAAGGAGACTTCCAAAGGAGATACTTCACAAAATAATGGAAAAACGCATCTGTAAGAACTGCAAATGTGCCGAGGACCAAGGGCCAGTTTCCAGAAATCAATTCTGCGAACGTTGATTCCACGCAATTTCACAAATGACTCAATTGGAAATGTATCTGCAATTTGCTGCAGTCCTCCTGCATGAATGCGTTGTAAGTATGGAGCTTGCTGTAATGATTTAAACGTGTTCAAATTAAGAGGACGTTGCAACGATTGGGTGAAACAAACCCCAGCACTCTACCCGACCTATTAAACACACTCGGGGGGGGGGCAGGGTAACACGTCCCGATGGAATGGAGGACGGAGGTGTAAGTGGCAGAAACTGAAAGGAAAACGTTGACAGCATGTGCACTTTTACTGCGTTCCTGCCAGAGAGGTTTTTAGTGAAGACGCCTGACACACATCAGGTGAAACAGCAGAACGAATACAGAATAACTTGCAGACAAAGTGAACGGGAGAAAGGGAAACGTAGAGCGATGTGGAGGTGGGGTGTGTTCAACCTCAGGTCTGCTGCAACGTCAACAACAAGGAATAACACAATCCATTACCCGGCTTCTGGCCGGCCGGACAGCGAGCCGCCGACGCCCTCGCCGGCGGAGCGAGGCCACAAGCTCTGTGTTCAGTAATGGGAGGTCCGGCCCTCCGCTCGGCACCGGTCAGCCAAGTGCCGACTCAGCATATATGTGTGTGTGTGTGTACGCTATGTGGAGATGGTGGACGGCGAGTCTGCGTTTAGCTCTCTCTAGTGTCTGCTGGCAATCAGGAGAAGAACTTTTCACGAGAGGTAGAAAGAACAGCTGAGCTCGATGGAGCTCCTGATGACACTTTCTTCGTTGTTACAGTCACAGTTTATGACTGAAGACAATAAGGTTGGTGTATTCCTACAAATAAACCTTGCTGGTGTAATCTCATACCTCATAAGGCCACTGTGTTTGGTCTCTGTGAGGATAATTAATGCAGCATTCTGACTTTACCATTTAGAAATGTAATTAATTGTTGTGTCCACGCATTCCTTCCGTCGGTATCTAAAGTGCATTCACTGTGTGCCGTCTTCTTTCTTCTTTTAAAGGCCATTGTTGAAAGGAAGCTACAAGCTTTGTAAAAACAACAACAACCCAAAGAGCTTAGAACGAACAGAAAGAGAAGAAAGGAAAAAAGAGGAGGATGCATTAACCTCCTGCACCCGAAGGCCAGGGAGGGTCTCCGAGAAGGAGAGAGGAGGCGAGGCAAGAGAGCGATCGGGCGATCGAGGGGGGAGAGCAGTTCAACAGCGCTGGATGGGGGAGAGAGGAAGAGGGCAGCAACACAGCGAGAGGTCTCGACTCTGCTTCTCCTCTCATGATATCACTTCACGTTCTTGTGGTTTTCATGTGATAATAAGACTTACATTACAACAATCTTTGCGTTCACTTTCCTCAGACGTTTACTAATCTCCCCTCTCCTCTCCCGCCTCCCGTTCCTCTCATCCCGTTCCTCAGTATTAATGATGTTGACCCTGGAAAGAACACCTGAGGGATTCAGTCTCTAAACAGCCGTTACAGGCAAGATGGATGGCGAGGCAGCCGGCACCCACCTGGGCACCATATTGTTTCCAGCGCTCGAGGTGCACTTGATTTATTTCCCCTTGCATGTGGTCTCCTTACGTCAGCGGCAGTTCAACAGCGGCGAATGGAAACGCACTGTTTGACTTGGAGCCAAACATTGGCTGCGTGCATGTAAACCGACTGGATGTGCTTCTACGCATTGCATCTCACCTGTCCAGCAGCTTACAATGAAAACTCTTCACCACTCAAAGTGTGTAGTAAAATCTGTGCTCACATTAATGTCTGAAGGACTGATGCTGAAGTTATGTGTTGCATTAATGTGCACTGTCCCTGGTAAATAAATGAATAAGTAAAGAAGTAACAGAGTGGAGGTTCTTCCCTCGCAAATGATCTTTGAAAGAGCGCAGACAGCGGCAGCAGAGAGCACTTTAACCGGACAACAGATCAATGCACAGGTTTCACAGCGCCAGTCACTAACTGGTCCCCGAGATGATCGGACTCTTTGCCGCGTGTGACAGACATGGATAACCGCTCCACCCACCTGCACCACCTTCTGTGCTTGAGTGTCGACGACCAGCAGCCGGCTGAGGAGGGGCTGGGTCACGTAGATGTACTTATCCCTGATGTTGACTGCTGAGGACCACACGCAGTGCTGAGGCGACACCCCCTCACCTTTAGGGCACATCTCCTCCTGGGGGAGACGCAAACGGAGAGCAGAGAGGATGATGGGAGGAGGACGAGAGCAGCAGAGGGAGGAGAAGGTTGGCAAGATCTCCTGCTGCGTCACAGAGCAGCAGGACGATGCTCTTTACTCCGTCAAGCCTCCAACAATTCAAGCATTTCTTTGTATTACTTACTTCTTGTAAACATACATGTAGCTTTTATTGTGACGTCCCATTTGATGTTTTAATAACCACTGGAAAACAGTTCATTGCATTGGAGAGCAAGTTCATAATTAAGCCTATTTTTGCCATATTAAGGCGTAAGATCTGGATCTATCAGCTATTTTAATTATTGATTCATCTGTTCATTAATTCATTGTTTAATCCATAAACTTAAAAAAGGCTAAACGCACAGAGCCCACGGTGTGGATTTCTTGTTTTGAATGAGCCTCAAGATGAACTAGTGCAGCACCAATGGTGTTTATATATATATATATATATATATATATATATATAGAAACACTTTTGAATTAATGTGAAGTAAGGCAACGTTATACGTAACACACCTCCAAACAAAAGGTGGTTCAAAGAGCTTCATATGATACATGAAAGGCATTTAGACAAGATATAAAAGAAACACAAACATATCGCCTCTCCAGGCTCTGCAGCCTGCTGACAAGGCATTCTCTCTCACACACACACACACACACACACACACACACACACACACACACACACACACACACACACACACACAGGTTATGTTTCAAGAGTTTCCACCTCACCAAAGTGGAGAAACTGCTGTTTACAGCAGGAAGCGGCTAACACACGGCTTATTGACTTTGTATTGATCTCTAATACGATTACAGGATCCTGTAAAACCCAAATCCCTCAGAGGAACAAGCAACTCTCGCCATCTGAAGCCCATTGCTCTGTGAGAGGGATGTTCTCCGGTGGATTAACAACCTCGGGGTGGTGGTGTAGACTCTATGCAGTCTATACAGCTGACTAATGGACACAAGTAATCCCATTACATTAGTGAGGCGAGGAGCCCCACGCTGACAACAGGGAGGGGCAGAGAGGGAAGGACGGCCTTCATCGTGCTGGCAATTTCCTTCCACCCTAAAACTGAATAACAGAATAACAGTTCTGTGCCTAGAATGAATGAGGTTTTGGTTGTTTTGAGCATGAAACCTCGTTCCTTGCTGAGCTTGTTTGGAATATGGAACCGAAACCTAATTAGACCTATTACTGCCTGAGTAGGATGCTCAGCGGTGCACCTGATGTGTCATGATTGTTTGAGTGCATGTAGAAAACTAAGTGACATCTTTGATTGAGTTTTGAAAGGCAGCAGCTCAGCAGTTACAGATGCCGCCACCCTAAAATCTCTTTAGCAACATATGGAGGGATGTTTAGACTGAAATATACGCAAGTCCATACATGGCCTTTGTGTAATCTACTTTATTAATCCCATGGAATCTACTACACCATTACATCCTGACAGTACAAAATAGCAAAAAGACATAACGTGCACTTACATAGGTAGCAACGATCCTCTCTGTCCGCTTCATGTGTCTGCGTATCTCACACTCACTGGGCTGAAGGACGGTGATGCCCTCATCAGAGAACACGTAGAACATGTTCCCCACACTCAGCCCTGCAGGAGAACACGGGCAGACATGGAACCGTTGACAAATGTGCTTCCAAAAAAAAAAAAAGGGCAACAAATACAAATGAACAAAACAGCAGAAAATCCCGGCTCCCGTCTTATCTGACATTTGTGACATTTCAATTTCCCCGCCGGAGGACGTACACAGCGAGGACGCTGCTAGCATGCTATCGCGTTAGCGGGGATGGGCAGTGTGCGGCTGCTCGCCATTACAAAGCGCCCTGTCAGCAACATGTCCACAGCATCCTGTAGCGGGAGCCGTCGAATTAAAGGCGGCGTCTCTTCGAGGGAACGACTCACTTCTCGTTCTGTAAATAGCCGCTGAAGAGTTAGCGAGGATCAAAGTCTGACGTCGAGGCCTGTACGCTCGAGCAACACGCTCTTTACAGCCGTCGGGGATTCATCGCGTGAGCACATTAACAGGCTTGCGTGGACTAAAACTATCACGATGATTGATTTGTTGGGCTGTTAAGACGTATTTCTGCACTATAATGCTGCGAGATTTACATAGTACACCGGAGAACTGCAAAAACATATATATATTCATGCAATTCATGTGTGAATGCAGAGACGAGCTGACACACAACACACACATTGTGCTAATGAAGGAACTCACAGTGCTCACTACTCTCAACCGCTGTAAAGCTGCTGTGTGACGTATACGAAGCAGATCGTGTTTGCATTGCACTCTAAACCGCAGTGGGGTTTCCAGTGCGGTGGCACAACTCTTCTTGATGATGTGGTAATAGTATATATATATTATATAGTACACAGACAGGATACTGCTGAACACCACAGGGTTGTTTTCCTTGTGGTCACCACACTGGGTGAACGCTTCCTCCCCAGGTGATCTGAGAGCGAGAGCACTCGCAAAGCAAAAAGGATGAAACGCGCCGGGCATGCACGGAGGAAAGCCATTCTTGGAAGTAAAGTTTTTGCTGGAGAGAAAACATCGTTGTGATGCTTTCGGATAGCACGGCGAAACATCTTGGAAAGCGTACAGGCATCAAGCTGCAGGCCCGGAAGAGCCACAACAACATGCCCTCCCATATCTTCCACTCTAACCAGAGCACAAGAGAACTGTGATGGATTACCTTCTTCTCTCCACAGAATGTTTGCAACTGCAGATTCAGCCATCGAGGAACAGAACGGAGAAGAGAGGAGAACATGAAATCACCATGTGGGGAAAAAAAGAGAGACAATTCTTCCAAGAAACAAGACAAATCACATCCGACAGCTACAAAATGTTCCTCGCTGCTTTCGACGGGATCATATTTCTCCCTAAATCGAGAGGTCGCTCAGAAGTCATCGATTATTCTGTTGAACTTCATCTGGGCTTCTTCGTAAGCTCTTTCTGGGTGGCGATGGTTAACTTGTGACTCGTCACAGTGATGCAATCTACTGAAAGACCAAACATCAAAGACACATCAAATATGTGATTTGAGTGCCTGTCCCCCGCTATGAATTATGGGATAAAATGAGGAACTAGTGCTGCGTGACTCCGCACATCTGTTAGGTTGGGATAATGTCGAGCTGATATTGTGAAGTCTGATTTTACCATGACTGAAAGAGGCTTATATCTTTGTGTGAAGTACATCACTTAAATACTGCTTACAACGACGTCTAACAGGCAGCCGTGCCAGCAGGATTTACACCAGTGTCATTTCTGCTTTAAGAAGACTTCTTCGTGGCATTCTCTTTGACAGATATAATGTTCTTCATTTCTTTATTTCTCTTTGTAACTTTCCACAGCAACAGTTGAAGTCTGACAACGACTCACGTGTCTTCTTGGCCGAGTCTTCGACAAACAGAGAGGAGATGTCCTCGTCCACTCCCACCTCGTTCTTGGCGATGCACGTGTAGGCGCCGGTGTCCTCGTACCGGACGCTGCCAATCAGGAGCTCACTTGCATTCGCTGCAAGAAGAGAGGAAAACATGCGTCACTGTCACAGTGTGTTGCCGCTGCAGTATTTGAAATCCTCGTCGGGTACACTTCTTATACATGTGGAGATAATGTGGTGAGCGAGATTCATTGTCAACCTTAGATGCACGAGAAACATCTGGACCAGACTTACTGGAAATTATGCTTTTTTTCACAAGAAATGTAAAAAAAAAACGAAATAAAAAAATAATTCAGGATTTGGAGTTGTAGCTTTTATTTTTGATGTTTAGTTAAAAAAGGGAAAATTTGCCAATTTTCAATCAGTTCTGGGTGGTATGTGCAAATGAAAAACCTGAAATATTTTACTTCAACAAGACAACATACTACGACAAAAGCCTTTTTGCCTTCCAGGTGAAGTCTAGTTCCACACTTATTTTCCATACCGTACAAAGCTGCATTGTTTGTGAGTTGCAGCTGTTAGATGGAGGTGAAAGGTGACGTTGGCTCTCTGGCGCTTGCTGTAGCATCGAGCTCTGTGATGTACAGCTGCACTCTGATCCCTGTGCTTTGTGCTACCTGTACTGCAGGTAGCACAAAGCACTTCACAGCAGGGGGGGGGGGGGGGGATGATGTTGTGACAGGCCGTGTTGGGTAAGAACATAAAAGAAAGCTTCAGTTTCCCTCTTTCTGTACGTCTCTTGAAGTATCTATAGCATCGACTCTCCCGCTCTTAGGCTCTCCATCCTGCTGGATTTCTTCTTTTCTACTTTAAACTAAAAGCTCACAAACTGTGAGTGCTTGTCTTCCTGCAGGAACAATATTTAGCTAACGGTAATAAAGCTTACGCTTGCAAACGTTACTCTCTTTTTCTTATGTTGAAAGCGATCACTGGCCTCTAATTTATGCCTACTGGGTTGTAAAATAACAAGACGTTACAGAAGTTGACGCAAAGCTTTTCACATTAGTGAAATGTCTTCTGGATTCCGAGAGTAATTCTCTTTTGTCAGAAGAAAAATGTGAAATGCTTTGAAGTGAAAAGTGCCTTGAAGCAGGCCTTCATAGAGCAAGACTTTAATTACTTCTAATTCATAATTACGTTCTGATCAATTGTTATTGAAAACCACTGAATCAACCATTCATTAAATTAGCCTTTTTATCCGTTCTTTGCAAGCTTGTAGCAGTTCCTGATGACTTGGAGTGAGGTCTTCTTCGCCGGCTTATTACTGAAAGGGCAAACAGGGCATGTGCCCACAGGAGTCAATGGGGGTATAATAAATATGTTTTTATTTAATAAGGATCACGGCTATTTGTATGGACAAAGGGCCAAACCCACAGTTCATTTACTCTTGAGCTGAATCCGACACGATTGGAATCTGCCTCAGACGTCCTGTGTCGGTTGGTCTCTACGCTGCGGTGTGAGACTGCGTATTTGACTCTGTGCTGTTGTGCGCCTGATTTCTTTGTGTGGGCAGAGACTGCTTACCGTACCCTGGGCCAGAGTTTGTCCTTAATTCTACTTGACGTGTTGTAAATGTCCTTCATGAAGCTTGAGATGGTTTCCTCTCCCTGCGCGATGGGCATTTGATAATCACTGGGAACTATCAGAACATTGCCCAGTTATGGCTGCATGCTCAAGGACCTCTTGGGTTTGTGGTAACACCTTCTGATTTATTCTGCCATTGACTGCACGCTGACTCCTCATTCACTCCTCCTAACCGGCCCCCGGCCGGTAGGGGCAGCGATTGATAACGCAGCTGAGTGCATCGCCGCTACTCTGCACCCACACAGTGGGGAGAAAAGAGTTTGCTCGCTTTCAGTGTTTCGGGTGGTGTGTCTGGCTAACAGCTAACAGCTAACGGAGCTACCAGCACACGCACTGCAGAGTACGTTGCCGCCACTCAGTCGCTGCTACGCGGGCAGACAGCTTGGTGAGCTCAATTTAGTTTTTGGCAATTTTCTGCATACATCGCCTCTTGTTTTAAAAGTGTATTTTAAAATGTCTGACAGCACATTAGTGTCTCGACGGGCTTTGATAATTGTGGGTTGTATTCATTTAAATCACACAATACAGCAGTGGTCATTGCAGACACACCTGGTGGACATCTGCACTCTACTGAGTGCACCTTTCTAGTTTAAAATGTAATGAGCCATCCCTACTGTGGCCCTGCAATTACTACTTAACCAGTGAAAGGCGTTGAACTCACAGTTTTCACTTAACAGCCACAACTGCAGCTTGAGGCGATCCATTGCACTCGCTTAACGAGAGATGTGATTATAGTGGTTATTAAATGTGTTGGGCCTTCTTCCCACAGTGCATGTGGGTCAGAGAAATGGTTTATGAAGTCACACATCAAGGCATCCCTGAAGCTGTGCCAAGAGGTTTGCTTTATTGTGAACTGGTTTCAGCACCGCGGACAGCTCCAGAACCCGGTTGCATTCACTCAGCGAACTCTCTTTACTGTTCGACTGCGGCTTACAATCAATACGCCTCACTGTCACCTGTCAGTGTGCGATTCACATTTCACAGAAGCCAAATGTGAGCAAAGAGGCAGCACTTTTTTTCCAGTGTCTTCATTACACTGCTGACATTATATGTGATGCGCGGAGATGAAAGCGCAAATCACACCTCGTCTGTGCTTTGGATTCTTTTGAATCATGGCTCGATAAAAATGGTAATATAAACGACTTAATCTACAATTTCCACTCTCATCGTTTCACTGAACTAAATGTTGTTAATGTAAACACCGCTGAGTAGAACTCCTGCCCCTTGCCACGGCCCGCATTAGATGGCAAATCTGAAACCGTGGCCTCGGCAGTGTTTATGTGTTGGTGAACCTCGCAGCACCTCCCATGTTTGAGTGTCTGAGGGTTGATAACAGGCTATTACCACAGGTAATGACCCACACAGCCAATAAACTCTCCCTTAATGAGAACTAGGCCATAAAAAGGAAAGCCATGCTCCACTCTGCTCCGTCTCTCTTATATTGTGAGTGTGTCTTCTAGCCTGGATGAGTAGCTGCCATCCCCTCACACACAGTATATTTCCTTTTATTTTTACTCTCTCAATCTCCCTTTTCATTCACCACTAAAGTATGTTTGTCAAGGGAACAAAACAAAGAGAGTTGAAGAAGGTCACCGCAATCTTGGTTTCATCACCTCGGTATAGAATGCAAATGAATGAAAAGCACAACAACACATTACCGCTGGGTTTTTAATAAAAAAGGAGTTAGCGCCACAGAACACCAGCTTGATTTTCAAGCTCCAACGTGCACCGTCTAAGTTGATAAAGATATCTGCGGGGTTGGCGTACTGCAGTGCTGTTGCTTCGTAATCCAAAAAGCACTGCACAGTATGTGCTAAAATGTATAATATGCTGACAGCACTTGCCAAAATAATCAAAACCTCCTCACCGATGAGAGAGAGCTGTTTGGAGGATCTGGGCAGCAGGTCCATGCCGTTCTTCAGCCAGAGCAGTTTGGGATTGGGGATGCCGTCGGCGTGGCAGTGGAGGCTGGCAGAGACACCGGGCTCCTGGGCCTGCGTCTCTGGATAGACCAGGATCACCGGAGGGACTGGACGCACAAACACAAACAACCAACGACACAAACAGGGAGAGAGAGGGAGAGAGAGGAGGGGCGAGGGAAAACCTAATTACACACTGTTTCATGGCAACTCCTGGGGGAACACAGCACAAACACCCACACACGCAGTGGGCAGGGAGGAATTTGTCTCACCCCAGCATGAAATATATATTCTCACATAACAAGAATCCAAGAGCTCCGGGGCTGCTTTATTACGGCTCGAGTCCTGCATGAAATAGATGTTGGACGTATCTACCACTTACCGCCTCCTCCGGGGAGAAGACCGCAAAGGGACGCGGAGGAATCGAGGGGGGGGGGGGGGGGATATGAGGTAATAGTTTACAGGAACAGGTAAGACGCCGTTCTCTGGTTTTGATGCAGGGCACCTTTAAACATCGGGGCTGACGCCAAAATCTTCGAAAAGGCCAAAATATGAAAACAAATGTGTGGATAACAACTTTGCTTTTTCTTCACTAATCATCTCGAGACTACAGATTAAGAACTTATTTTGAAAATGCAAAAATGATTATTTCATGGTAGTAATTATCGTTCATGTGTATCGGCTGAAAAGAATCCATATCGTGCGTCTCTTGATAACAGCACAGACAGATCACTACACTGACAACAGAAGCGCGTGTTCTTCCTTTAAATACAACACAATGACACCCGTCTACTTAGTTTAATGTGGCAGTTGGCTTCCTTCCATTCCACCCAATCTCACCTCGTCCTACCTCGCATGGAGAACCTTGAATCCCCCACACACACATTCAGTGATCGCCCTCTCCTCAGGACCCCAGGCCGCCTCCATGACTCCCTTCCAATCACGCTCCCCCTTTAGTTCAAGGTCCAAAATTGAGCTTTATGTCTTTTCAATCAGCATCTCAGAACAAACAAACAAAACTCAATCATACCTATTGTCTCTCTTTAAAGAGATTTAATTGAATACATCGTCGTCCTCCTTTGCCACCGTGAGACAGAAGCACAAAGACTATGTCTTTGATTTGTTATGTTCCAGGTAGGAGGGCTTTTAAAATCCCCCCTCACTGGATTTTACTTAGAGAGATGCACAGCAATAACCCTCAAGTCTTAGCATGGAGGAGAGGAAGGCCCTTATCCAGATGATTAATATGAGCAAGGCAGTGCTTTGATACGTTTAGCCTGCCGAAATCAGTGTGAGTGTAGCTTTCAGATGTATTGTAGCTTAAGTAGCTTCTCTCCACTCAATGGAATCGAGTGAATGTGCTGCATGCACTCTCAGGTCTTCAGCCTCATGTATATGCAGTGGTGTTGTGTGAGCTGTGTGGATACTTCCTAATCATCACACCGAAGCACGGCTTCATCACAGAGGAACATCGACAGCACATCATGTGGAGAAGCTGTGTAACGGTAAAACAAGTGCTGAAAGGATTCATCGATCGATTGCTGGTTCAACGGAAAATAAATCCGCGGCCATTTTGATAATGCGTGTTTTCTTGATGTCATCACCCTTTATTCTGTGGTCTGCACACGTTGTGTCTTGTTCTTATCGCTCCCTGTTGTTGTAACTACTGTGTGAAACAGTATAAAGAATATTTACTTCAAGACAGAGTTGGGAATCTTCTTCAAAAAGCGGTTTTGTTATATCTGTTAAAATTGTCATTATACCCTGAAAGCAATCAATAATAAGCCCGTCCAATCATTTCATTCGGCCCGAATTGAGTTGAATTGTGAGTACTAACAATAGCCGTGTTCGGTGTTTACGTTCATGACGATGGCTTTGGGGGAGTGGCTTTGGAGGGAGGCCTGAAGGAAGCCAGTGTTGCCAACTTGTAGACTTTCTTACTAGATTTAGCAACGTTTGGAGCTCGTGCTGCTAGAGCTACTGCCTTTTTAAAATAGTTCTCAACACTGGGCTGGGTTTTTCCGATGGATAATTTCAAAAATGTGGCGTAGTCTTGGTGTACGCTACAACATGTATCCCGTGG
Organism: Lycodopsis pacificus; assembly: GCA_028022725.1. Classification (NCBI taxonomy): domain Eukaryota; kingdom Metazoa; phylum Chordata; class Actinopteri; order Perciformes; family Zoarcidae; genus Lycodopsis; species Lycodopsis pacificus. Next base: position 21,453,491 of record CM051703.1, on the reverse strand, counting down.
GCTACTTCTGCAGTCACCTGGAGGTATGTGGAAAGATTGTGGAGTAGCTCAGCTAGCTTGATAAAATGCTCATTATGATTTGTTCAGTTGTGTTTAGGTAGGAAACACACACACACATAGGATTACATGCTCACGTGAGCCTGATCTTGAGTATATGTTCCGTCTCAACAACATGGTTCAAACGTCTTTTGTGGCTTTTTAGTGGTAGTGATACAGACGCACAATTAGCCAAATCTACTGAACAAACACACACGCCAAGCCTGAACATTGCCAGCGGCAGAATTACTGTGTGTTGTATTGATTTACATGTAAGAAGAATCCACCACAGCCACTGTGTGTTTGCTGTTTTTTAGTGTTTTATTCAGTATATGGATGGGACACAATAGGGGCCCTTCTAAAAAGGCCCCTATTTCAATCAATGACAGTAAGTAGGTAAACATCTCCTCACCTGGGAACCACAGAGCAGCACAGATAAAACCAGAGCATTTTGTCCCCCACTGTAAGTAAGAAAGGAGCCACTACTGACCGTTCACCTGCAGCACATGTGTCTGATGGAGGTCCTCGTAGCCGTAGGCATGGCAACTGTAGTTCCCCATGTGGATGGTTGTCACCTTGGTGATGTACAGGGAGCCATCGTCTCCAAAGTCCTGCAATACGGGAAAGAGATGGAGGAAGGAAATTAAGTAAAGAAAGAAGAGGCGGGAGGAGGAAGAACAAGAGGTGCAGGGGAGGGAATAGTGGTGAAGAATGTGGTGCATGGAGGAGCCACGGGGAGTGAGGGAGAGATGGAGGTAGCTTGATAGAATACGTAAGGATGCTTGGAAAAAACAAACAGCAAGAGGAGGCACACAACAGCAGGGAGTGATGGGAGAAGACAAGAGAGAGAAAAGAGTGATGTGAAAGGGAAGAGAGACCATGAATCAATGGTTTCCCTGTTGAGCCGAAGCAGGCGTTGGGGAATTTGATCCTCCTCTCTCCCCTCATCACGCCGCCTCAGCCTGATGAATGGCAAGGGTTAAAAATACAAAGCCCATTAGGTTGATGAATGGAGCTGGTTGTTGTTGGTGGAGCATGCGGCAGTCACCAGGGGGTTCCAGCCACAGCTTAGGGCGGATTACGGCATTAAATAGTTCGCTGTCCCAGCAAGTGGCAGAGCAGCTGTCCTGACGCAGCTCCGTCGTGACGTGGGGAAGGGCTCTAGAAGTTAACGTGACCTGACAGAGGGTCGCTCTGTGACAGGGGAATGTGGAACGACGTTTTCGCGTAAAACGGGGAATTTAGGCGGCCTTTAGAGAATTTACGATTCAGGTGAGGGATACAACTACGCCGGTGAGGGCAATTAAAAGTGAATTGGGCCATTTGGGCTGAAAAGTAGGAGTTTAATGTAACTGGCAGGTTATGCAGAACACGCTTTAGTTTAAAAAGCGTGTCTCTTAGTTGTGGTTCCTGTGAGAAAAGAGGTATTCAGCAGGGTTGTCTACTGAACGGGGATCATTCGTACCATCAGTCGAGTTGCCCCCAATTCTAACTTGAAATTGCGACTTTTTGTGAACTAACTAACTTCAGGCCAATGAAGTGCCTCTGTTATTGAGACAGAGGTAGGGATGGGCTATATGGAGGAAACCATCACAATGTTTTTGACCAAATGGGTCAAATATCGATATTGCAAACGATATTGTATGGTTGACTGTTGGTACTTTCACAAAATATGTTTTTCTATATTTTTATGAGGAATCACCAGTAAAGTGGTTGTGAAGAACCAAATTGGGCACTTATAGGATCGACCTGGAAAATTTCTATTTGGGGACAAAAGGAAAGATGAAGATTGATTGATGAAATTGCCAAATTTGAATAGAATTGTGAATGCAAATGGGAGATTTTGGTTTGCTGCACAGCTCCTCGTAACATAATGGTTATTTCTTTCACTTTGACTGATGAAAATGTACTGGAGGTCTGAGAGGAAAGCTTTTTTATTCATTCAGGTGAAATGATATGCTTTTAAAATGTAAAACGAGCAGTGGAAGAATTATACGTGATTGTGGCTTCATTCAAATACATGAAATTAAAGTCATTCATTGACATTTTGGATTTCAGATTCAGCACTTAACGTCTCTTTTGACATATTCTCAAATAACCGTCATTGCTTTGTCTTGATAGGAATAACGCCGACGCAATAAACATCAGATTGCAAGTCAAAAGCCACATTGACTTTGTGTTTACCACGTGGCACCAATGTACACGCAAATGAAAGCAGCTGTGCAGTAATTGTTCTTTTAATAAAATATACACGGAGGAACTGGTCCGAACCCTTCAATACACACGGTGCTGTTACTGTGTTGGAGAACACAGCTCTGCTCCGAATGAGAGTAAAACAGAAAGGCGATGAAAGACAACACACCGGAGAGGAAGGTGGGCAGAGAGAGACTACGAGAGAGCAGAGAAATGAGAGTGATGTAACGGCGGCTCAGCTCTCAGGTTTACTGTATGTGCCAGAAAAAGAAAAAAGAACGACTTCCATCACTGTCGAAAGGAACTTGTGCACGCAAGCCTGTTTCCATTCAACACAGTTCAATAGAGGAGAATGGTGGACTGAAAGGACTTTGACAGGAACGCTAGATCCCCTCCCTCCTTTCACCCGACGCCACTCTGACCTGCACTGTTCAAAGCCGACTTGTAGAAAACGTTGGCTGCAAAATAAAATAAAAATAACCTTTCTGCCTTATTTTGCAGATTGTTTTGTCCAACAGATGCGGTTTCATCGATTTGTCCCAGTAGTAGAGTGCAATGTAAGGTTCAATGAAAAGCTGTCAAATATACATTTGAGGGAATTATGTATAATTTTTGCTGACTGGTCCACTTCCCTGTTAAGTTACCTACATATAGATAAATCATTCATGTGCCATTGATCCTGAGCGTCACATTAGCTTATATAATATATGCTTAAGACAAATTATTAATGCAATATATACGTATATGGCATTTGCATTAACATCTGTCTTGAATTCAACTTTTAAGCATCCATATGAATGGGAAATGAAGCACCCACTATGGACTTTTACGGACTTTGGGTAATTATTTTGGATGTCTACATTCTTATTAGGTAATTAATCTTTTATTTCGACAGGAATTATACTATATTACAAAATCTTGTGTATAAGAGAAAGCTGTTACAATTGGCTGAATTGACCAACTAGACACAACGACTTGATATCATCCAGGCGGTGCCTTAAAGCTGCATTCTCTCTAGTGACCACCAGGGGGCGACTCCTCTGGTTGTATAGAAGTCTATAGAAAATGACTCTACTTCTCTCTTGATTTATTACCTCAGTAAACATTGTAAACATGAGTTTATGTCTCAATCTCTAGTTCCAAGTCTTCTTCAATACAGCATGATGTTCATTTAGTACATGATGGTCCATTTAGAGTCACACAGACCATCACAGTGTGTTTTCAGTACAGTACAGGACAGTTAATGGTAACATTTTGGTCGCCTAGAAATATCTTGTTCAGCGTTCAGTTGTATTTAGCTCCACCCTCCCTTGACCTTATTTGGTTGCAAGAAACCAAGATGGCGACGGCCAAAATGCTGAACTCAAGGCTATAAAATGACGTCCACTTCTTATATACAGTCTCCGGATTCGCCTTTGATTTGTTTGAAAGAGAAAGTCAAACCCGGTCGGGGCTCCTCTCTCCCTCTTCCGCTCGGATCACTTTGCTCTGTGGAAACTCATTATGCACGGTCAAGGGCCTGAGGGACCTCAGGCGCCATCGCCTTCCCTCAAGTCTCCACCTTTACACTTTACATTGTTTATCGACTCATCATCACAGCGGACCAACAGGGCCGCTCATTAACATGCAATTAGCGAATTGTGATCCGGTGGCGGGGAACGCAAGGCCGGCGCCGTGCTGTCACCTGGGCAGCCGTGTCTGAACGGGAGCACGGCCGCACAGTTCACCAAGCAATGAGCGAGCTGTAGTTCTACGGTGTCATGAAGAGAGTCATGGGAGTAAAGCTCCTCCTGTAGTCTGATGTCCTCAGCTTGAAATTGTTTTTCCTCTTTCTATTTTCCTGCCACACGTCCTTCCTCGTGGGCTGTCTTGAATTCAAGGGTTCGCATGGCGCACATTCTGTCAACGGCCCCATCCCACAAAGACCAGTGTGGACCCCTGTGTGGAAGATTTGTGCCCAGTATGCAGACTGCTAGAGAAGCAAACAGATTGTTTTGCGCACGTCATGCTCTCGCTATCATCTCCAGTGCCACCATCACCAACAGCGATAAAGTACAGTATCAACCACGATGAAGAAAACAACCACATGCACTCACGTTGATGTCCTCCAGGTCCAGGAAGTTTAGTACGATGCCGTTCCTCTTCCAGATGATTGGCGGACGCAGCGTCCCCTGGATGGCACAGGTAAGGACGGCACTGAGGCCCACTGTTACTGTGGAGACGCTGATCAACTGGTCCTCCGCCAGGCTCAGCTGGACCACCTCTGTTAGAGTGAGAGCATGGAGGGCCATGATTGAGTTGGAGAGAGAGAATGGACGGCAGAGAGGCAAATAACAGATGATAGTGAGAAGAAAAGAAGAAGAAAGAAGGGGAGGAAAAGGGAAGCAGAGAAAATCACAAATCAGAACGAGTGCGCTGATGGAGTGGAACTGTAGCCAAGCTGCAAGCATCCATCTCGTTATTAGTGGACCAGGGAGGATAAACAGCTGTCCAGGAGTGAAGGATATTCAGTATGAAAAAAGAGCACGTGTCAGAGGACACACAGCGAGCCAAATATCATTCTTCTCATTGGGGGGAAACGTATGTTCATTGAAATGACCATCCAATTCAATTCACCTTTACGGCAAATTAAGAATTATTCTTCAACGGTTCCCTTTGGCGCCATAAACAGTGACCGTCGCCGAGCTGTGTGTCCAAGCACGAAGTCTACAGTCACAGTCTGGAAGCTTTCTCATCGATTGAACATTTTTCTTAATGTCAGATTAAAATTACATTGTGCTCAATGTTTTAACCAGACATGAAAGAGTGTCTTTGCAGCATATGGTGCTCTGCAACATATAGAGTATGAGCACTTTATCCTCACTATTATATCTATACTGTTACACTGAGCACATCAACACTGAGCAGATCTAAAGAGCGCCTTTACTTGACGGATACTTCAGCATTAACCGCCCTTGTTGCGTGACCTTTCAGTAATTCGAAGGTACACCATTAAGGATCTAATTAGAGCAACAACACACCAGAGTTACTGTCTCGTGGTTTTATGCCTCCGCATCCACTTCATCGTTTATCCTAAAAGGTTTTTTTTTTTAATGGTCGTAATTAGCATATGAATCATTGAGTTATGGCCACAAACGTGTTTTTGCAAGGTCCACCAATTTGACCACCACCTTGAATCCGTTGATCTCGGCGTCCAGGTGGACGTTTATGCCAAATTTGAAAAGATTCCCTCCTGAGACATCACGTTCACGACAACGGACCGGATGGATGAAAGTACGACCGGACTGGCAACCACGGCATTTAAATCAGTCATTGTTTTATTTAAATGAACATCCGTCGATAATAAAAATGCTGCGGTTTACAAAGTTAATGCTAATCCATTCAGCACAAACTAAAAAAAGCAAACGAAGAGTAATGCAGACAAATGAAGCTGTAGCGTAAATTCAGACAGGAAGACTATACTCTTGCATGCTGAAGCCCGTAGCTTATTTCCCAAACATCTGCCAATCACTCCTCACGCATGCACTCTCATTATCTCCTTGCTGCTATTGCTCAGGGCTGTTGATCGTGATATCAGCTGTCTAGATCAGCTGGTCTCTATCCAATAGCACAACGACACAATACCATCGTCAGCATATCGTCTCTCTTAAACATGATCGTCTCTCTACCTTCAGTACGTTCATGCTGCTGTTACGCAACCGTCCACCTCCCCATCTCCACCCAATCTCTGCAGCTTCATCAGCTCCTCATTCTATCAGCCTCATCAGCCCCCACCACCACCACCACCAGTGTCTGGACTCCACGAGGGGATTTATCTCGCTGCTGCTCAGGGCAGACGCCCCTCCACTACAAATCTCCCCGTAGAGTCCAAGCGCCAAAGCAATATCATCACACATCATTTGTTCACAATAAACAATTATCTTTTCTTTATCTGACTTGTCTCTCCTGATTGAACTGAAGTTTGGTGAGCAATTCCCTGAGAAACCTGAATACGAGCAACACGGGGAAAAACTAACGTCATAAACCATGTCTGCTTGTGTCTAATCAATAATTTACTGAAGCAAAAATCTGTTGTATGTACTGATCATTTAAAATAGCTGAAAATACTGTAAAGAAATAGAGCTGAATGACATGCAGACCACATTTCCTGCCTTTTCAACTCAATCAGCTGATTTGGGTGTTCCTGCCATTCAAACTCATCTTATTTTGCCACAAACTATATTAAACTTCATCTTGTTACTGTCGCACTTAACAGCCGTCCTTCCACAGCAGGGGTTGTTTATTCCTTTCAGCTCCCATGATTAGCAAAGCAGTGCCAAGCATGGCAGCTGTCCAATACGGAGCTGGTCTCAGATCACAAATGAAGCGGCAGAGTTGTTTCAGACTGAGCTACACTGACTCATGCTTCCTCTCTAGGCACCGCAACTCTACCGAATCTGACCTATAACGGAGCACAGACCTGCACCAACAGACAGATCTGAACATAAACATCGTCCTTTAAGACCTGCGATTGATGATTTAACAGCAGCTATGAAGCCGGTATCACAACAAAGTTCCATCTCAACACCCACACGGAACAATATTTCATTGTCCGAACACACGTCAAGCAGAAGCCGAACAGAGTGTGAAATGTTTCTGGGGAACTTCCTGTCCAGATACAGACTTTGACAAACGCTGCTGTAACAGACCCCCGGCTATAGCTGTCCGTTCCACACAGCTCTCCAGGTGATAGATATATCCGCGTTGACAGCTCGGTCTGCCTGTGATATTTCAGAAGGCCTTGGGTACAGTGCGCTGCCAGCTCCAACAAAGTTATGAATCAGCAGAGCAGTAATTTGGGTGGCAGAACAGGCTTTGAGTGCCATGTGGACGGATGAGGGATGGAGCGCATTGATCTGGCTTGGAGGGGTGGTTCCAGGGTGGTACTGTGCATCAACAAGACCACATCTCACATTGAAATGAATACAGTGCATGGAAGCAAGACGTGTGGTTTGCCGCGTCTCTCTGTAGCAGTCGACTGTTCAAATGGACATCTAGTACGACTTGATCGCTTTAAAAGGTATAAAAGTAGGTACACAGTAGACACAATGACCTGGCGATGACCGTCTCTTCAAAGTTCAGTCAGAGCAGAAGTATAAACTGCTATTAATAGACCGGGCAGGTAAAAAAGCAATACAAAACCACATTTACCTTCGTTAAAGATGGAACAGAAGTGAAATGAATCCTGACTCCATCCAAACTCAACCCACTGAGGTTACAGTTATGAGACCAAGAAAACAGCCTTTTTATATGATGAACAATGGACGTGTAAGCAAGAAAAAGGTGTTGATTGCACTTTTGTTCGGCGGATGACATTAGGGGGCATTTTAAACGTGAAGATCTTCTTGTCGTCCAATTAAAAACAGCCATCTGTTTATTGCAGGTCGGCCTCTAGTCTTGATATTCACAAGTGTTAAAGCTAATGAAGATAATGATTGTCACGATTCAACATACACCTTTTAAAAAAGAGGCAACATTGTTCAGTCCACTAGATCGGACGACAGTATCCCATATCATAGAACTACCCCGGAAGTAATTGATCAGCTGATAGAGGGGCGTTGCCTCTCAATAGCTGGGGCAAGTGGGAACACAAACAGATGCCCAGGTTGTTGGTTCCTTAGTTCAAGTTAGCTAATTACCTAACCTACCTTATCTCTGAAGTTGAAATAAGATGCATGGTTAATTACCTTTATACGTGAATTCTACTTGATAGAATTTCAAACAGGTTTTTCTCAGTGTTTTGTCCTAAAATAAATGTCTAACAGGTTTTTTTTTAACCTCAACTTTGCAGTGACGATTGCATTGTACTAAGATAGCGTCGACGTCCACACCAGAAGAACATGGGTGGCAAAAATTGAATTAATGCGGCAGAAACACGGAGAGTCATGTTTTAAATGTCTTCCATACTGGTAATCAATTTCCTGCATTTCTGCATTTTACTATGAAACTGTTTTACACTGTGTTTTAATGAATGTTCTTAATTGTTTTTAAATCTCCTTTTCTTTTGACTTATGTTTTGATGCTTTTAATGGTTTTATGTGAAGCACTTTGAATTACCTTGTTGTTGAAATGTGCTATACAAATAAACTTGCCTTGCCTTGCCAGTGAGATACTTGGGTTTTGGTACCAGACACACAATGGGCTTCATTCACTACTAATGTACGAATGAAACATTAGTAGTTTCGAAGTGTTAGTGAATCACACTAACTTTTAAAATGCATCAGTGTTGATTCTTGTCTCAACACAGACACGCCAAAGAGGAACATGCCAACATATAATACTGATAAAAATGATCATTGAATAAATAAAGAAGAAAAGAAGCAAAGAATGCAATTCAAGCGTTTTGTCTGTCCAAACATCCTCCCATGAGCTGTCTTTCCCAGATGACCCAGACCAGTTGCACATCCACAGGCAGCTCCTGCTCTGCCCTGGCTGGCTGGATGAGGTTGTCATGGCATTATCTAGTTAATGATTCCTACAGTCCCCCCCCCCCCCCCCCCCCTTTCCCGAAATAGCTCCAATGTGCAAGTTAGTAATTGACTTTCAGGGGAATTCGGGAGCTCCACTGATCGATCAGCCCTGCTAACTGAGCTATGGACGGGCTGACGGGGCCGACGGTGAGGTTTCAGCATCCAGCTCTGAACAGCACAGTGAGTACAGAGAGGAGGAGAGATGGAGAAGGGAGAGAGGAGAAATATAAAGAGAAAGATGTAAAGGCATTAATGGAATAAAAAGAGCTCGAGTGAAACAAGTGCGAGGAGAAAGAAAAAAGAACAAAAAATCTGAAAACGATAAATAATAGAGCTTGAAATGCGAGAGAAAAATAATGTGACAGAGGATGAATGAATGAAAGCCGCGCCGAGGCGACACGGGGGCACAAGAGAGGGAGTAGAAATGTGTGAGACGGCAAGATGGACGAATTTGATGCAGAGCACGTAGCAGATCTCCCAGGAATAACTAATGTGGCGAGCTTGAGACGGCAGCTGAGAGAGTTGTCCCTTTCCACTTTCATGAGACCGGCCCCTCGTGAGCTGGAGTAAGACATCACGCCACAAAGCAGAGCAGCAGAACACCATGACTTCTTCTTCTTCTTCTTTTGTTTTAAAGCGTAGGACGGATAACATCCTGACTGTGGACGAGAGCAGAGAGGTAGTGGAAAGACAGATGGAAAGGGTTGAAGGTAAAGGAGTGGGACGTGAGGAGTCATTTGGGGGGCAGGAGGCAAGAAAACAAGCTGGCAGGCATCAACAGGTTGGCTGATTTGTGGGTCAAACATTCAAGCATCCAGTACGATTCATAGAGGAACGGTAGCATTAAGTAAACAAAATCATTGAATTAAATCTCCCTCTAGTCTACAGGGACTTGGCAAGCTACGAGATAATAATATAATGCGTCGTAATTGGTGCAAAATGAAATAAAACACGATGTAAATAGAGTCATCTTGGTGTAATTCTGCTTCCTCATCAATGATTAACATCAAGATTCCGAGTGGTAAATACTTTCTTCTAAAGTGGTTTAGCGGCCATGTTTTTCCAGAACAAAATAATTAGGTTTCAGTCTGTTCCTCCCCAAACGATCCAGTATCGTCCAATTTAAAGACGTCTCAGCAGTTCTCTGCTCTGTGTACAGAATGAACGGCTGCTGAGGCGGCTGCATCATACGTAGGTAGCGTGCTGCTTGTTGTCTCTGTGCACAAACGGAGACAGAAACAGTCAGAGTGGCCGGTTGAGAGAGAAACTTACAACATTTACATAATTGTTTTAATCAGTACTTCAGTGTCTGCCTGAAGTTAATGCGTGTGTGTTTAGCTTTCAGAGAGCCGCATTACTGAACACGGCCCGAAGCAATAGACCCTCCAGCTGTAGAAACTCTTCATGAACCAGACCCACAGGATAAAGCAGCACTTTGCTGTCAGGACACATCCCGTCCCCTCCGGAGACAACCCTCTGTCTTCTGACTGATTCATGTGTTGCGCTCTCTCGCGACACCGCCGTTACTGTGACGGTCATCTCGGCACACTGAAGTCAGTTTGACTGGCAGTGAAAACACGTTTGGATCGATCCCGAACTGCAGTCGCCACCTCGGACAGAATCACCGAGGAGGAGGAGGAGGAGGAGGAGGAGGTTCAGCATGAACTCGCTTGTGGAGAAACATACTCATTTCAAAATGACCACTTGTGACCACGTGATGGATGTGAGCTTCCAGACTTTATTGACAGAATATGATTGTTCATTGTTGTGGTTGTTAAATGAACTGAAATAATCCTGCGGGTTCAAATTGACCGGACAACACCGTGGGAGTGACCTGTCAATCACAGTAGCCCCGCCCTAAAGCATCCCCTGCTTTATGGTCTGTGTGACTCTAAATGGACCATCATGTACTAAATGAACATCACGCTGTATTGAAGAAGACTTGAAACTAGAGATTGAGACATAAACTCATGTTTACAATGTTTACTGAGGGAATAAATCAAGAGAGAAGTAGAGTCATTTTCTCATCGTACAAACATACTTCATTATAAAAACAGAGTTCTCTCTCTCTCTCTCCATGTGATGTATGCAAATATATACACGGGCGAATATTCATATTTGACCCTCATGAAAACAACGTCCTCATTGGGTTTTGTTGGGTGATTTAAGATGCAGGCATTAATGATTGAGCTCATCACTGAGTGAAAGCAGCTGCTCCAGTGGATGGGCTTTATTAGCCAGCCGTCACGCTTCCTTCATGGTTCTGCAAAGCTGCCAAACTACTTGCAGGAGTCAGAGTAACTCCATGCCGTTGACGCGCCGGCACTTGGGCTAACCCTCGACTAAAGGCACGTTTTAACAGGCAACAAAATCAATATTTCTCTCATCGTTGCTACGCAACCGCAAAAGAAGTCATGACAACAGGCTATCTTGGACCACCAAGCAATGCAGCACAATAGACGGCCGACTGCGCGTCAGGCTGCGGTTAAACACAGCTTCCTCAGCGCAGAGTGCAATGACAGGGACACATGTTGGCAGCTGTCATCATCTGCTCTGGTGTTGCTACATCAGGAAACGTGAAACCAGCTGAAGGCTGAGGGAGGTGGTGAGAGGGATGACGTATTATCAATCTCAAGCTTCGTTTCAGTTGCTTTCGCTGAAGGAAGCTTTCGTCAGACAGGGTGTCTTCGAGGACAGCCGGACGCTGATGATCGGTTTTTACAGCTTCTGGCGATGATAGACGGTGTCGTTTTGGCCATCGTTTAAAGAAAACATGCTTTTCCTTTCCACAGGCAGAGTTTGGGGTTTGGAGGGTAGCTACCGCAAGACAAACAGCAAAACAAGATCTTTCTATCTGAATCCTAAGACGCTCACATTGCACATCGTTTGATTTCTAACGCAGCTGATTCATACTGAGATTGTGATCTCCCTTTGAAGTGCCACAACACGATAGTGTCCTCTCTGACTCTGCCTGCTTTGTACGGGGCGTGTAGGGTACCAGGACCCCCGCCGAGAGCCCATGGTGAGCACAAATGACCTGTGTGTCCCTGTGCATTCGGTATGAGGGCTGCAGCTATTAGAAAATACATCATCTGTGTTTCAAACACACCGACACGCTGACGTCTTGTCATGTTACACATCCTAATGGGCATGCACATGCATTCTTCCCTCAGTCGATCAGTAACTCTGCACTCCCGCAGCGGCTAAGTCTCTGCACACACTGTATATCTCCCCACATATTGTGCATACATACTGCTTATTTACTGTCTCTCATACGCACTCTTATCTATTATGTACACACAAGCACTAATTCTCTCTGTCTCTCTCACACACACACACACACACACACACACACACACACACACACACACACACACACACACACACACACACACAGACGAACTTGAGCTCTCTCTGTGAGAGTGCTGGGGTGGTGATTATTCACTGGAGGGAGATGGGGATGAGCAATCAGCGGCCAGCTCATTAATCACACTGGCTGCAGACCCCTAATCTCCTCCACAGGTACCGAGGAATCCGTTGCTTAACTTCACTCTGCCGCCGTCTCTTTTCCTCCCACCGTATCATTTTTCCTTTCTGATGTTTTGTTTGCATCCTTGGCTATTTCCCTCCGTCTTTGTCCTTCTCAGAGTCTCTCGTTTATTTATTTGTTTGTTATCTCTGTGACTCTCTTCCTTTCCTTTTCCTTTCCTTTCTTTCCTTCTCAGCCTTTTTTTTGAGGGTTGGGCATGTTATGTGCATGACACGAAAATATAGATATCTATCTATCCATCCATCCATCCATCCACCCATCCATCCATCCATCCATCCATCTATCCATCTACCCTGTTGGGGTTGTGCTAAGGTGCTAACACAAATAAAACAATACTAACGTTAGAATTCCACTCAGCGAGGAAATGGAGGACATGACTTGTCATTCAATCAATCAATCTATTTATTTTCACATGAAGTAGTACGAGGTAACTCAATGAAAACAGATCAACCTGATTGGGACTCCGTATCGTCAGATACTCGATATTAAGCACCTCAGACCTGTTCAGGGGCAAAACAAACTCCGGATCCTTATCTGTGAAAACAACGAGGGCTTAGTGTGGGTTAGAAGTCGATAAGAACCACTCGAGCTGTTCTGCCGCTGAATTAAAATAATATTTCTTACTTCATGCTGAGTGCACGATGATTGGAACAAATTGCCACCTCTTGCTTTATGAACAACAACTTCTCTCATTCCCCAGAACAGAACACGACACGACGGACAGGCAAATTACACTCCTATCGTCTGGAAAATCACAGGTTTAAAAAGCAAACACAAATTTAAAAGCCGTTGCAAACGCCTTATAAAGAAACATAATCCTGCTGTTCTCTCCAATATGTGTTACTCGAGACATCTCCCGCAGTCGTCCTGGAACTGCCGGCTTCTCCGGCTTTTTAAACGGAATAATTGTCTCCCCCGAATTACTTACCGACCAATTTGGCAGGAACGGGCTGCTGAAAACACAGCGCGTTTTGTGAGGAGGGTGTTGCAGCTAAGCGCCTGAGCTCAATGCACGGTGACAGCGAATTGAACAGAGGACGAGGCTCAACAATGAACCGGCATCAGTTGGGCAACGACAGGGCAGAACAGCCTTTGCTGTGTCATTCCGTCCCTGAGGGCAGCGGGGATCTGTCGGGAACATGAACACATGAATTGTCCGTCTGGAGGGTTCGCACACGTGTTTACCTTTAAGCGTTAGACCTCTAAACTCTGCAAATACTCACTTCTATCTCGTTACTATACATTCAGCATTATTTTGCTGCTTCATTTGAAATCGAATCATTGACCTTTTCTGCAAAGTCCATTTCATGCCGAGCCTGTAAAGCAGCACGTAGTGAAAGAGAAGATAAAGCGATGTTGGCTTCTAAGCATGTCACACAGCGAGGAATGTCTCCACAACACGCCTGGTACTGTAAAACAAATACCTATCAGAATAAAACTAAATCAGCCAGCTTTGACTCTCATTGTTAACGGTAACAAGCTTTAAAAATATCCGGGGAATCAATCCGACGTCGAGCTTTTGGGGAAAGGTGTTCGAGCTCCAAACTAATACACATCAGTATGTCACATGGAGGCGGTGCACCCAGTCTTCTGTATTAAACACGATGAATAGAGCGCCGAGTTAACATTGGTATTCGCTTGCAGGCAAAAACAAGTGTCTTGTATAACTTCAATGTCTGTTTCACCATCCATTTAAAAGTGCACCGTCTGAAAAAATGACAGAAGAAGAAGACTCAACATGCAGCATTGAGACGCGGCTTGGATGAAATGGTATCTTCACACCCGTTGGTTTGATAAAACTGACATTTTAAGTCTCAAAGGGCAACAAAGTCAGCCTGCTGTGAGAGGCTTAACGGAAACGAGCTGACAGTGTGGAGCTAATCTCCCATCCTTCAGTTGGCCGGATGAGATCCGATTCATTATAGCCGTACTCTCATCTGATGGCAGCATAAGATCTCTGACAATCTGGATAATCTTTCATCTTTATGGAAACAAAAGAAGCACCCCCCCCCCCTCCTCCTCCTCCCTCCCTCCCTCCCTCCCTCCCTCTCCCCCCAGCTATGCCTCCTACTGTAAACGGCGGAGGCTCTTTCTGACAGCGTTTGCTAAGTGGTCCTTCTCGTTTCAAAGCCCTCTCGGCCTTGGGGAGGAGGAGGGTAAGAGAGATTAGTGGCCTGCAGCAGAACTCCGCACTGCAGGAGCCACAGCTCGACCTGACCTCGGGGTCAGCCTCGACAGAAGCAGAATGCACAATGAGACGTCCTGAGAGCTGCGCGTGTGTGTGTGTGTGTGTGTGTGTGTGTGTGTGTGTGTGTGTGTGTGTGTGTGTGTGTGTGTGTGGGCGGATGCATCCGCACAGGATAGTTTGTGTTTTAATGTCAGCATCTCAACTAATGTGCAGGCAAAGAATACGAATCCATGCACATATTCGGATGCAGACATGTCGGAAACGCTGCGGCACAGATGAACAGAACGGCCAATCATTGTCTTTCACGTAGCTCTCATGAGGGCTGTTCATATCCCGGAGAAAACACTCCGAGGGTAAAGAGGTCAATGGACTCTGAGGTTCAGAGTGCTGAAGCGGTGAGAGCGAAACACCAGATACTGTGGATTTGATTTGTTACGGTACAATTTAGAAAGGTTATGTTTATTTTCTTCACAGAGAAAGAGAGAGGTCAATGAACCACACGGCTCAATGTGAGACAAACACAGGAGCTAATGAGACTACATCTACAGAGACAAAGGAAGCAGAGAGGCATTGTTCCTCTTTCATGTGCCCACCGGAGCAAAGCTATGTGTTCTGTTCGCACATTGACAGCGTCACAGTCCCAACTAATGAGTGCTGTGTTACAGCGTGACACATTAAAAGCACTTATCTATCATTGGACTCCTGCACTTATTATCAGACTTTTAAGATCACCAAGCAGCCTTTCTGTGGAGTCAATAAATTACATACACAGAGAAAAATTTAAAATTAAAATAAATTTAAAAAAATTTAAAATAAAAATAAAAATAAAAATAAAAATAAAAATAAAAATAAAAATAAAAATAAAAATAAAAATAAAAATAAAAATAAAAATAAAAATAAAAATAAAAATAAAAATAAAAATAAAAATAAAAATAAAAATAAAAATAAAAATAAAATTGAAAACATATTTTAAGAGCAGGTCTAGGACATGGGTTTTTACTCAAACGCCAGCCTAAAAACGTTGGTTTTGAGCTGTTTTTTTAAAAAGTACTCACAGTATCTGCGAGGCGTAGAGTTGAGGCTTTGGTACTGCAGCCAGGTCACTGAATAAAAGTACGGAAGACCATAAGTGGAGGGATATGCTGTACATCACCATTTGTGAGTTCAGTTAAATACATTTTAAGAATATGAATACGGAATAATTCTAAGTGGGTTGCATGCATGTAAATTGCAGCTGAATTGCTTAAAAACACCTCTTAGGTTGCAACCGCTTCAAACACAGCCCAATGTGCTGCAGCTCCAGCACAGTGTGCGCTCGGTACCTCGATCATACAAAACAGCCACAGCACCAGTGTGTCTCACATCCTGACACAACACCAACGCAGAGATGTGCTCGACTGAAACACCATCTGAATCACTGCTTCACGGTCGCATGCCTCCACAAACCAGCCGTGTTGCAGTTTACGTCCACGTCTGTCCAAATCTCGTCGCTTCTTCATTTTGTCTCTTGGACATTTGTATGAAATCGTCATAATGAGCTGTAAACTGTTGTCTGTTCACACTCTCACGCTATCATTTGACCCGTGTGAAATATCTTCTCTCCTTTCTGTCACATCTTGGTAAAATGTGGGCTGATTAATTAGCAGAAAAGTGAACGAAGCAGGCACCATGAAAACAACTAACAGGGTTTGTAAAAAGCTGCTGATGAGTTGATGAAGTTGATTAATTGCTCCATAATTTCCCCCGGAGTACTCCCGCTCTCTGCCGCTCTCTCTCCCCACCGTGCGATGAATTATGGGGGAGTAAAGTTTGTCTACAATATGCATACACCACACTAGTACATTATTATGGACCCTCCAAGCACGACAAGGGTTTTGAAAATAATTAGGAAAGTTTGAGGCTAAGTTGCTGCATGCTTAATGATGAAACTATATTCAGGCAGCACACACGCTGGAGGGCGGACTGTCGGCTGGAAGTGAGAAAGACTTGGATTTGATCCCCAGCTGGACTCTTTTAATACGAACATGTGACCCGTGTGTTCACAGGAGATAGTATTCTGCTCATGTTGGTCACACGCTGGCTGTCACGCTAACAATGCAAGTGTGCCCAATTTTTTACCAAAAGGCGTATTTTCCGTCCAACAACTCTGCAACGCTGCAAAAATGGCGCCGTGATAGAAGCTGAGGCGAGGCTGCGATCGTAGTCCGTTATGAGGCGTAAACGAGGAGGTACTGGACACGTCCGTACGTTGCCGTTCACTTTCTGCCTCTTCTCTATGGCGTTAGGCCAAAAAGGCTCTTTTCTGCCCGAATGTGTGGAAAAAAAGTCTTGCACCCAAATGCCGCCGGCACAAAATGTAGTAAAGAAGCAGCTTAGACCTTCACCAGACAATAAACAGTGCAACTAGAAAGATGCAGCAAGGCGTCGCAACACACTCTTCATTCACAGGAAAACACAAGCGGCGCTGTATGCAGG
The DNA here is from genome assembly GCA_028022725.1 of Lycodopsis pacificus. Taxonomy (NCBI): domain Eukaryota; kingdom Metazoa; phylum Chordata; class Actinopteri; order Perciformes; family Zoarcidae; genus Lycodopsis; species Lycodopsis pacificus. The sequence goes on along the minus strand of CM051703.1, from coordinate 21,436,540 downwards.
CAATAGTTTCAATTGTGCTTCACCTGTAACCTGTATTGTGTCATTATGTTTTACATTTTTATTTTATTTATTATTATTTTTTATTAAATTTTTAAATTTTTAAATTTTCTCTGTGTAGATAATTTATTGACCCTAGGGTCACATTGTGTTTTTTATGCTTTTAAATGTCTGCTCTGTTAAGCACTTTGTGATACTACTGTCTGTGAAAAGCACTCTATAAATACAATTCATTCATTCATTCATTCATTCATTCATTCATTCGGTGTTCGTAGGTTTGGTAATTAATCAAAACCAACTCATCAGAATTCATGGGGGAGCTTTCATGTGTTATTTTAAACAAGCAGAGTCATATTGTTGGTTAAATTGGGATAAACATGAGTCAATGTCACCCCCTTACATTCGTTTAATAATCTTTGGTTCCACCTGCGTGTTCTTCTTTTGTCTCTTTGTGAGTCGGCTCAGTGGGTTCATGATTCATGAGTTCTGATTTGGACATCAGTTCACAGGATGCTGGAGGGAGCTGAACTATTTTGGCCTGTTAAGTATTAAACGTGTTCATATTTGAGTTAACTGAGGGAGAACCCTCAATAGCACTCTTGTGTCTCTCGACTCACAGAAATGCGCGAAGGCAAAAAGCTGCAACAGTTATCTCAAGATGTCGACCATCGTTAGATTTCATTCCGTCTCGCCTCCCGGCGTCAGATGATCTATTCTATTATCGTTCTATTTATTGAGCGATGTATGTCCCTCTTCCTCCCAACCAGTGCAGCCTGTCTGCTATCCTGACTGTATTCATGACATCCAGGCATCAAACTTAAAAGCCTCTGAAGTTTTTGGAGGATTCCATTTGCTTTATGTTTGTAGCTTGTAGCTGGCAAAACAACACCAAACATACTGCATCACCTCGGTACACAAACAGCCTCTGAGCTTCAACCCTCAAGCCAGCTCAGCGCATGTTGTTTCAGACTGCTGTTGCCACAGGAGGTATTGAGCAACACTAACACTCTGAGCTGAGCCGCAGCATCACACCTCGCCCCCGAGAATAAAGACTTGAGAGATTTGGGATTACCTGCTCCTCCATCATCACCTCCCCTCCATCATACGCACCTGCGCCTCAACATCTGTGACCGGTTCAGCTTCCTGGAGCCGTCAAAGCTGCACTTTCAAGGTCTACCGAACAAAAATAAAACACTCTGCGGCTTTTGGAAATTCTTTGAAAGCGGCTAAATGATATTGGCTGAAAGTGTGGGCGCTCTGACAGGAGTGACTCTAAAAGGCTTGGATACCTGCAGTGCGCCACAGATGCAAATATAAATTATTGGCTTCCCTTTATTGCATCTGGACCCTCGGTGTTCAAGATAAACATGGCTTCCCTTGCAACAGCGTACTTAATTACACAGAATTCACTACTTCAAACGGCCCGATGCTGCCAAACTCTTGCACGGCGTCTCCGAGTGCTCCTGAAGTACAACCCGACACGTCTTACTCGGGGAGTTGAGAGGAACAATGACTCGTTCACTGAGTTACCGTTGCCCCAAATAAGGGTAAAAACTGCAAAAAAGACGAGTATGTGATCTTCGGTTCCCTCCATCCTGCCGTGAATACCTCCTCCTCTTCCTCAAAGTCCCTGATTGCTCCTCACCCTGCTGCCTCGCCAACACCTCTGCAGCCCGCTCGACCGTGACACGCGGAAGCCTGTAATTATGCATCACCTGCTCTCCAAAATCCTCTCCGTCCGTCTCCTTTCTCCACGCTTTTGGCCCTCGCCCAAATCCCGTCCTCTCCTTCCTCCCCGGTAAAACACATGTAAACATCACCGCGCTAACTTCAGGCCTCTTTTGGATATGGAGGAAGTAAAACCCTTAAGGTGTTTGTTTGTTTTTTTGGGATGTGTGCGATTTCAACCTTTTTTCCGAAACAAGCGTTTCAGCTGGGATCCATCTACTCCCTCGTACTCTCATTCCTTCTCTCCTTTATCCGGCTCCGCGTTCTCTCATCCCTTCACAAGATCTCTCTGATCAGTTCCAAACAGAGGAGAACACAACTCTTATTACAACACAACCGTATCACTGTAGTCAAGCCAGCTGGACCAACTGGCTGGTGATTTACACAGAACAGATGTTTGCCCGAAGAACACAACACTCCCTCTGAGGTCATCTGGGGGATGTTTCTTACTTTTCTCGCACAGGAATGTTGCAGCAGCAGAGTACCTAACAGCTAAGGTTATCCAGCCATCACGGATTATGTGGTGGTACTCTAACCTCGTTTGGGAGGCTTTTTCTTCTTCTTCTTCTATGAATCTGCTGCTATATTCCTTTCTGTTTTTTCTATTCAAGAAAACCTTTTTCTTCACTTTTTCTGCTGTGTTTATCTCCTTTGTTTCCGAGAGAACATTTTCAAAGCTGATGAAGGTGGATGCTGGAGGGGATCTCGCTGAGGAGATGAGAGGAGAAAAAAGGAGGATGAGTACCACACACACACACACACACACACACACACACACACACACACACACACACACACACACACACACACACACACACACACACGGAGACGCAAACACGCATCCATACAGCACACACTTGTTTGAAATTGAAAAAAAAAAGAAAGGGAGAAAAGGGGGAGGGGGGGGGGTTACACCAAAGAGGCAGGAGAAAGAGCAAATCAATGGAGGCATGATAATGAATTATTTCCTCGCCAGAGAGCGAGTTCGAGGAGAGAGATAAAAGCAGGCCACATGCTGCGCCACTAACAGCCTGGGGGGCTGCTGCCTGTGAATTATGGCGCTTTGGAACACACTTGCCGCCCTCGGGACCCGCCAGTTGCAAAGGGAGGGCGAAAGTAGAAATAAGGAAGGCTGCGAAGAGATGGAGGGGGGGAGGGGGGGGGGGGGGGCAGAGAGGAAACGTCGGAAAGGGCAATAGGTCAAAGCAAAAGCCCCTGGAGTCCCTGCAAAGTGTGATTTACGCGGCTAATTAGAGACTTAAAGTGGTGGAAATGAAAGAAGGATGGATAGATGGACTTCAGGGCAATGGCAGCGTTGGATGGGACTATTCAGCGTGTGTAATTATGAGAGATATTAGATATCTGGTGGAGCAGTGATCGTGTCACCAATGAGAAGTCGTGTCGTCTTAATGAGCCGTACACGATGTTCCAGATGTACCGTGACATTCCCCCCCCCCCGCATTACAACACGATCTGCGTTCAGAAGGCCCGCATCACGCCGCTACCGCGAGCCGCAGATGACGAATGAACTACGAGCACACTTTACTGCACCGTGTTCAACATTCCCCTCTCCTCCTCTCTTTGTTCTTCCTCAACAAAGACGTCCTGCTGAGATTTTTCCCAATTTAGGTGCTTGATTTAGATTAAGCGGGTACAGCTACATAAAAGAGTTGTGGGAAGTATACCAATATATATATATATATATATATATACACACACTCAAATAACCTGTTAAAATGTGAATTATAGGATAATTTAATACCCAATCTGTGGCTGCAATCTGCTTGCGGCTGATCATTTTAATGCTATTCTGTTACAAGCAATGGCACAGTGGGAACCTCAACTGAACTTCTTATTACTTTTTTTAAATTTCTCTGCAACGGTTACAGTTTTATACATCATCCATCTGTGATGTTAAATACCTTTTACTGGCTGTAGTCGTTTAGATTTCGGCTGCACTGGCTTTCCCCCAACTTGCCTCATCTACTTCATTCATTAATTATACGTTTCCTAAAATGTGTTTCGACATCCCTGAGAGAACAGCCGTTGTTTTTAAGTCTCGTAGGAAGGAGCGAATGCAATGGAGCAGTAAGAGCAGCCCAGTTTTGCAGAAATCACGGGATCATTTGTACGCTAACCCGGAAAGGAAGCATTGTTCTGGTTCCCTCGACTAAAAGCCAATTGGATTTTAACATTGGATTTTGGATCATTGCAGAAAATAAACTCTGTGGCAAACACAACCTACTAATACTTCTGATCAGCAAGATAATATTCACAAATGAACACCACTTTATGATATTTGAAGTTAGAATGCATATAACTAAACATTCTCTACAGCCTCATTCTAGTTCACCATCAAGTTACTTTGAGACGAGGGAACCAGGAGTACATTCATACATTCATTCATTCATTCATTCATTCACAAATAAGCGAGAATGAGTTCAACATCTGACCGCCATTAGTTCAAGCTCGGAGAACTCATCACAAAACCATCGTGAAACAAAGAGAAACCACAGTTCGGGCCGATGAATAATCTCATCCGTCATTACTGACGCACAGTTAAGGGTCTAAACACCTGGGCTTTCAACAATGCTGGATTAATGTGATAATTAATCCTCTCGTGGTTATTGTCAATGTAGAACGTAGTGTGATGTTCCTGTGGTGCAACAAAAAGCTGCTTTTATTCAACGTCGAGGATTTGTTCACCTAAACTGAACCACTCTATACTCCTCAGAACCAAGAAACAAAAAGAGGTCGTCACACGGAATGAAGGAACACCTTGACATATGAAATATATATATATATATATATATATTTCACTTTAGAGAGAGCCAGGCTGCAACTGCTTCCAAATCTCCATGCTAAGCTAGGCTAATGGCCTCAATATTACATTTACAGACATTGAGAATGACATTCAAAAGGATCACATGGAGTTCCCAGGTTAACAATGCGTACAACACAGCCAACCTTTCCCAGACGCACGGCGCTTTGTCTTGCTGTCACACGGTTGCCGTGTACGCGTCTAATCTAGCAGATGTTTACAAAGCTGGGATGTCTCCGCTGAGGGTTCCACTGAACGCTTCATAGTGCCTCTGATGCTGCGCAAAGCGTGTGTGTTTACAATATCATAAAATAAATTGATGGCCCGCTGTCTCCAGATACCCTTTGAGGAGCACTCGTCGTTTTGCTTTTCCTTCACTCAGGTGCAGAAAACACATCATTGCTTCTTTGAGTATCAACGGCCTCGATAAGACACCGTCCGCATGTCCCTTTCATGTCGCCAATTTTACTGCCCCTTCGCTCTCCTCCACGCACAACACACACTTCCGCCTGACTGCAGTGTTTGTGACACTTCATCTCACGACACAAAGCTCGAATCACTAATAACTGAGTGTGCACGCGGTCCATGTGGCTTACTTCACTGCCACTCTTCCTGTACCTCACCTCACCTCACCTCCTCTCCTCTCCTCTCCTCTCCTCTCCTCTCCTCTCCTCTCCGGGGGAATTGCAGCTGCATCAGCTAAGTGTTGTGCTAAATAAATGATTCGGACGTTAAAACCGACAGCCGCAGTTGCCATGACGACTCACTGGGCTTCTCTCCCCGTTGTATTGCGATCAGCGTGCCGGATGACCACCGGCTGGAAGGTGCTCGTGTCAGCTCGTGTGTACGTGACTGCATGTGAAGTGCATGTGAAGCGCATGTGCACACGCGGCGAGTGAGAGTCTGTGTTTGTGAGGTAAATCATGCAAAACTGGCAAGAAATATTAAACAGGAAGCGGCTGAAAAATGAGTGATGAAAGCTGAAGAGATGACGATGTAGCAGTTTGCACTGTTACACATTTGTCCAATTATGAGTTATAATCCGTTACATCGGCATATAAAATGGGAATGTTTCCAATTTCTATTGCTGGTGATTGATATTATTTCAAACTATATCTTGTCGACGGAAGCGGTTTTATTTGCCGCTCTGAGCAGATGGCAAAAAGGCTTTTTCCGTAGCAGCGGTGATTTATGTTGTGATAACGGAGAAGATCTAAGTGGTCACTTTGAGACGCAGTTAAGGAGGAACATACAATGAAACAGGTCACAGAGGTTGCTTTTTCCACTTTTTCTGAGGAAAAATCCTTCGCAAACAATTCTGCTCTCTGACCCACCCGACTAAAGAGCGCCTCGGCTTTACGGTTAGCTTCATGTGCCATCTGAATGTGTCCACAGGAAGTAGATGAAGTTAAAGATGCCAGATACTGTTAATATATTTGACATTACAACTGTGATGAATATAGACCAAGCCCAATCCCAGTGAGCAGGAGGGGATGAAAGGAAAGGAAACAGTAAACAGGAAAACGGAAAACAGGAGACGAGACGAGGGTGTGGTAGAGACAACATGGACAGGAAACCATAGAGAGCAGAGGGGAGGAGACGGCATTGTGTGGGTGCAGAGGGAACCTCCGACACCGCCGCTTCAAAGTCACTTTGTTGTTCAGAGCTTAGCTGGAGGTCTCTCACCCTCTCGACTGCCAGACACCGACGTGTATAACTGAAATCTGATCTCAGCGAGATCATTTGTGCAGATTAAGGGGAAACTTGAGAAACATGAAAGATCAAACCTCGATGGGAGCTGCCAGGCATCCAAACACAGAGATACCATCTCGCTGCAGAGGCGTCGGGACTCTTTTAGAGCTCCGCTGGATACACACAAGGTGTAAAACGGAGATTACAAACAGCAGAAATATACCTAAAAGTTACTGTGTGGTGGGAAGAACGAGCAAGAGGGTCATGAACCCAGAACAACATTTTTATGTTACGGTTTGGAAGTGATGAGTTAATTGATTGATTCAATGAAACAAGTTGCCCATTGCAATGGTACCTCTGAATACCCCACTGATCACAGGGATGCAGTAACATATGTCGATGTATTGTGCTGTATATGAAGATGCATATGCATGCTGTTATGTGGTTGTCGAGTTCATCTATTGCGTGTTCCAGAGGCATTGGTAACGCACACACGGTGAAAACTAATTACAACCATTTCATCTTCTTTCCTGTGTTTCCACGTTCTCTCGTTTCTCCCACTGGCCGTTTCTCTCTAGAGGCACAGACGTGCATCAACAACACTTCTTCGATTTCATTCCCTCTCCTCCTCCTCGTATCGTCCCCCTCTTCCGTCACTATTTTTGCCACTTCACACTCTCGCTTAATCAAACCTGCCGAGCGGCCCAGAATCTCCACATGATTCCACAATTACAACCAAACAGACTCGCAGCGGAGGAAGAACGCAAACCAACCTCGGGAGGGAAGAGCTGCATGTGGGGGCACGGTGGAGAAACACCACGGACAAGGAAAAACACAAGCCTGGTCCTAATTAGATGCTCACCAGCTGTGTGCTTTCTACAGTTAAATCAAAAGCCGGACTACTGGCTCACTGCGTGGCACCTCAACAACCAACGCATCTGTTAACATGCACTAACAAGGTCCACAGCTGCACAGTGACACGCTCAAGCTCATCTCTACGAGTCAAACACATTTAACTTCACGAATCAATCTGAACATTCGCACCCTCGACATCAGTTCCGAAGCCATCGGAATACTTCAAGAAGCATTTGATATTAAAGAGGAAACTGGAAAACAAATAAATAACATATTGCCAATGTAAACCCATGATGATGGCAAACAAAGAGGGAACTGAAAGATTAAGTCATGAACATTTCTACTTCCTTTTCTTCTCTTTAAAACATGATCCCATCATCTCCCTGCTGTCTTCCTGCTGCTCTCCCAATCTGCTGGCCTGATGCCCCAGAGTCAATCATGAAGATTTCATCAATTACTACAAGCAGTCAGATACATACGACAGTGTGTAATATAAAAAGCTGCATCTTTATCTGTGTGAGCCACTCACAAAAATAAAAACATGAATCCTTCACGAGTGCGTTACAAGTGTGCTGTAATTTACCCCAAAAACAAGCTTTTCACACATCAGCTCTCAGGCTTCCTGAACGCTTGTTGCATCTCACGCCGCATGAATTAGCCTAGCGGCTAGCAGACCTTCCCTGACTCGTAGCTCTTCTTCTCTTGCTTGGTTTAAGTCACTGCATCTTCAGACGGGTTTAACAAAACCGCGGTTGAATTTCTTCCTGCTTTTTTTTCCAGTGTAAAATTGTTAAAACAGAGCAGCTAATATACAGAGAGAGCAACAAGCTAGCTGCCTCATGCATTCATTCATTCATTCAAGTCGACCTTTACATCAGGCAGAATTCATATTTGTAGAATCAATCGGATATCTTTCCAGTTTGTAATAACATTTGTCTTGAAATCGTTTCCTTTGAACTGCTGACTTTTGTAAAAACGACACGAACATCTATCACCGCAGCACAACAGCAGAGAAGCTGGATGAGTAACATTGAACCATCGCCCTGCTCTGCGTTCCACCTCGCAGCCGTGAGGACACACGTTCTATGAAAAGCTAATTCAACGAACACATGTTCCGTACAATCCTCCAGGAAGGTGTCAAAGCCAATATTACAAAGTCAAGCACAGATCACTCTGACTGCACATTCACCAAAGGTTGCTCGCCCTACACGATGCACACGCAGCCCGTGTACCGCCGCAGGGCATCGTGTTACACTACACGCGTCCACAAAGGAGCTCTGACATCGCGTGACCGTATATATTATGACGGCAGGCTTTAGATATCTCTCAATGAGCCTGCTCACCTGTCAGCTTCGGGGCTTATGCGCTGTTGTCTTTTAGCGAACGGTTAATTGGAAACAGCTCGGCTCCGGCGCCCACGGCAACGTCCGCGAGGCAATTTCCTGCACGTTTATTGTTGTGTGATTACAGTGGTTGTAATTCGGATACAAAGGGGCACCGGTGCAAGCCGTCCCCTCCTGCACAATGTCGACACTGTGCTGAAAACCGTACAACCTTTAACAAGCCACAGAGCTGACTCAAAGCCACGAGGCTGTCATCTCTGTCCCCGCGTCACGCTCCACGGCCAAGAGAAGGTTGACGACTCAGTCCTGCTGGTCTTTCTGTTGGCTTCGTCACTCAACTGATTACATCGGGTGTTGGACTAAACACGCAAACTGAGGACGCCATTATAGGCGCTGGGGACCTGTGATCGCCATTTGTAAAGAAAATAATAAAACAACAACTAGGAGCGGGTACATTTATGAATAAAATAATCATTGGGGGGCCTGGTAGCCCACCCACAGCCCAATTCCCCAGTAGAATTAGAATTGAAGGGTCACACATTGATTAAACCTCTCTTTTAAGTTAACAACGTTTTCAATACTTACGATTAATTAAACACGCTGATTAAATATTGCAAGCGTAGCATTTTGGAATTAATAAATGCAACTGATAGAAATAAGAAATGAAATGAGAAAATGCCGATCGTAGAAGCAGCAGCAGCGTTTTCAAAGAGATATATTTGATCTTGAGAAACATTTATGAATCTCTTCCCATCATTTTGTGACAATAACCTTCATCAACACACTGCCGGTTACTGTTAATATAATGCAGGAATGAATCATTGGTCCACGGTTGCGCTGATTGGATTAGAGCGCTGTCTAAATGCCAGAGACTACATCAGTAAGATTCAGTGAGCATCATTCTTTGATTGTCATAATAAATCCATACTCGCGCATCAAGAAATGGCTGTTTGAGTAAAATCTACTGAACAGAGGAACTAAGGAGGCAGGGAAACAAAAGAAGGGCCATGAAAACAATCTGCTGGTCTTGTTAAAGGTAGAATATGAGGAAGAATCGATAAGAATGCAATCATCTCAGGAGTCTTCTCCAAGCAAATTCGCCTCTATTAAATTGGTGGTAAAACAAATAAATAACAGAAGATGGATTTGGGCGGCAACAAGACACAGAGATTTGTAGAGCGGTGACAAGGATTTATACATGAAATAAAGCAAAGACAACAAAGAGACCAGAACCACACAATCTGCACTTCTTAGCGGCGCAGGTTCAGTGACTGTGGGAGGAACAGTGAAGCTGGAGTCTTCTTTTTGGGGAGCAGCCAGATGGATTTGATTCTAACATCAAAGCTGCAGAACAGAAGGAAAGTATCAACACAGGAGAACCGTGGGAACCAAAGGAGGATCCCCCAACACATTTCTATTTCCAACCGCTGTTTTTTTGGGTTACGGGGTCTCCAAAACATGAATACAGCTTGGATTTCAAATGTGTTTCACCTGAGATCAGACAACTGGCTCATCAGTCGTATTTCAACCCGGCAAAATAAATCACAATTCTCACACGAGTCTTCTATTTTCTAAGCTCGTGAGCATATTGGAAAGGTTCACCCTGCGATTCCTGCGCCGCTTCCCAAAGTGCTCGCCGGGAAGAGCACTGACTGCGTCCCAGGAAAACACACACACACACACACACACACACACACACACACACACACACACACACACACACACACACACAGCTCAACACCATCAACATTATCCAGGACACCAGATGCGCCACTCAGAAATAATGACTCCCTCTCGGCGTTGCCTTCCTGCAGCCCAACACTTAACCTTGAGCGTCACCTGATCAATAGCTTGTTTTATTGGTCCCAGCCCATTTCTTCAACTGCTTGTCAAACATTAAATGCATTGACAAGCACGGCCTGGAGCCCTGCGGGTCAGGCCCGTTGGTAGATAAATACCAGCATGCGATGTCTGCTCACTGCCCATCTGGAAGGTAAGGGGAGTGTAACGGAATAACAGCAGGATGGTTCCCACTAAAACCAGTCATTAGGAGGCCAAATCAGTGGCCAGGCTTAATGGACCCCACACAGGCTCAACGTGGAGCCTTAGAAATGGCCACCTGCCACAGCCAACTGCTGGGATTCATCAACTTCATCGCGGCTTTGGCTTCAGATGCAGGTTATTTCACTGCAGTTTGACGCGAGATATGAAAGAAGCCGAGACGCCGTGGCGTCCAACACATTGTGATGCCGATGCCGCAGCAAAAACGTGTGGTGGAATTGTGATTATTGGTCCTGATAAGGTGGAACCTGCCCGTGTGCTCTCAGCCGCCGCTCGGTCTGAAACCCAAAGGCCATTACGGCTGTTCCAGATGCTGTAATCATGGCCGGGTCTGGGCCGCTGTGCGGTTATCAGTTTACCCGTGGCTGAAACGCTTTTGTCCTGGCGGCTGCTGTGGAGAGGCTGACTGGCCAGCAGGTCAGCAGGTTTCTATATCGTGACGACAGTAAGCTGTGTTTTTAAAAGCATGTCATTTGAACTGCACGATTTGTCGTGCAGCTCGGTTTTAAAGATGTCAAATTGGCAGACTGCACAGTTTTACATCTTTAAAGTGGTTTTACAGGATAACATCTCTTGGACAAACACTTTGTGACGAGGAAGAGGAAGGCAACGAGGATGAAGGACTCACGGAAAGCTGTGTAGAACTCGTGCAGGCTGAGGTGTCTGTCGTTGTTGTAGTCGTCGTAACGCAGCAGGTCCTGCATGGTGCACTCCAGCAGGCTGTCCTCCAGGTGCTCCTTCATCGAGATCTAACGCACACAGCACAACACACGCGAGTTCATTCGCACAGCTGGACGGAAAATATGTGCGGGGAACTTGTGGGAAGACCGAGTGATATAAGCAACTATACCGATCCACACTATTCTCACAGCCTTCACTTGTCGTTTCCCTCTTCTCATTAATATTCTAAGCTCTGCTCTGAGATAGAACCACATCATGCACATTCCGTATGAATGCAAATGTGACATTTTTAAAGGCAGAGATATTACACACATTTAACTTTCCAGCATTCTTCTAATAGGGCTTCCTTGGTATTATTGTATGAACATGAACAGCTTCATTCAGAATCTTAAAAGGTGCTAAATTTGATATTCAGAGCATTAATACGCAGTAAAAAGACGGCTTGCAATGTAAAGCTGTAGGGGAGTAACGTCTCCCTGAGCAGAGAATGACTGTGTGCAGTAATCGCAGCTTCTTAGTTTTTTTTCCTACATAGCTGCGCCGGCCGTGCATGCTATTAGCGCACGTTAGTGCACGTGAGCGTGCCCCATTGGCTAGCTCACGTGCACTGTTCTGCACTGCGCTCACACGGCGGTTCACTGTCCATGGACATTCTGTGTTTTACACATTTGTGTTTATTGAATTTGTACATTATATGGATTTGACTGATGCTGCTCATCACAGCACAGGCTTCTCATGAAACCTTCCAAATGTTGCTCTTCCAAGTGCTACAAGTCGTGATCACTTGGGTTTCCAGTAGATGCAAAAGTGATTTGAATTGAATTGCCAGCCTGAATACAGTTTATCATTATAAGTGGTGTTTAGAGTGGGCTTTTTATTCCACCAATAATTAAGAGTAAGACTTCCATCAGGCGGAAGATGCCTCATGTACATAAACACCCGAATCAGAGGAACTGACTCATTCTGAGACTCATTCCATCCTGTGGGAAAGGGGGCGGGTTAAAGATGTAATCTGTCACGTAAGTGCTGCTGCTGATCGCTTTCCATTTGAGGAATATCTCTGCTTTTCCTGCTGACGCTGGTGCACGCGGCACCCCAGTTAATTCAAAGACGTTCCCCCGGGAAGACGCACCGCTCACTCCTCCGTCGTTTGTCATTTACGAGCCGTCTCTTCCACTTCAGTGGCGCGTCTTCCCCCGGGGAGCCATCTTTGAAGAGGTAATGTTCGGCAGCTTTAGTGAGATAAACAGGAGGCTGCGCTGCTGCTCAATAACTCCAGTTGCACTAGATTCTGTTAAAGATCTTCCTATTTTTTTGCAAGAGTTAAAAATATTTACCGTATGAAATAAAAAAAAAAGCATATTGCTTAAATATTATAGAGCAGTTTTAAAGTCAAAAAAAAGAAGAAAGTTTTGAGTTTGATTTTAGGCCGGAATGCTACGAGGTGCTGTAATGTAAATCCAACTTTTAATTCTTTGGGCTATGATTTTAAAGCCCCTTAAATAAAGCCCCCGTGCACGGTCCTCTCCCCCGATTGATTGTGCACAGAGCTGCACTTGTGACGTGGCAGATAAGGGGATGTGCAGTCTGCCTACAGCAGACTGCAGCCACGTGTTCACTGACGCACTGATGTGTCTTTGGGCATTTGAGTAAAATATTTCAGACCCAAAACGCAGAGCTTTACCCTCCGAGACCATCTGTGACAATAGAGGGATCCCAGCAGGGAGACATGCCGGATGGATGACTGGAAATCATCTTTGAATTCCTTTGGTCCTTAAAAGCATTACGTCTGTGAAGCTGTATTTATGAATTCCGAAGGATAAGAATGTCCTAGCTACAGATTTGCTGGCAACATGTCAGCATTAGTATTTGCCAGCTGCGATTGATCAAAATCTTTTGTTGGATCTTGCAGCGCAGCTCTGTCAGAGAGGGATTTTATTTTTCATCTCTGCAGCTAGAACTAGGCCAAAAATCACTCAGTCTGTGTTCATTCTAAAAGGGGACAAAGCGGGTTGCCATTCACAGCCGCGGCGATATGACAGGCGATGGATTACTGTGGCATTCTTGAGACTATATTTAGTTTCACTTATTAATCATCAGCTTCTAATAAGCTTGCTGTTCAGCGGCATCATAAAGCCATTCTCTTTCTCTTCCCACATAACGGGAAAGAGCTGCAGCACATTCAGGTTGTTGGAGATTAGGACCGCAGAGCATTTGCCAATTCACTCATCTGGTTGCAGTCGGCTGTCGGCAGTGACACCAACACGGTTCACTGCATTCTGGCAGGAGTCACTGAGACCAAAGCATTGGTTGGGAGGAGTCTAATTAACACCATCTCTGATGCCCATTTCCCGATACCAGATGATGCCTGCAACAATTCAATTCCCTCGCCCTGCAAATGCCAATCCTCTCTACTGTTTCCCACCAGGGTCCGATGGGAAGATAACCTCGGTGAACACCTTTTCATGTTAAACAAGATTAATTGCAGGCTTGAGCCACGTGTCACTCACTCTACTGTAAAGTTTAAACCAGGTGGTCTTAACCCTCTGAACCCCAGAGCCTGTGGGCTGGTTTGAAAAAGCATGTTTTCTATATTTTATTACAGTTCAAGGAACTTTCCGACGTTGAACCCGTCACGTGTGACGAACGCTTCCGGCCGGAAAAGCAGCCAAAGCTCGACACCCACCTTCTCCAGCTCGTCCCCGACGAGCCGTCCGTCCTCGTCCGCGTCCAGGTATTTGAACATGGTGTCCACCAGCGCTCGCTTCTCCTCCATGTCTCTCTGCTGGTTCTGCTCTCCAGTTTTCAGCGCTTTGGGCTGCATGTCCAGCAGCATGCTCTTCAGCCGGTTGTACTCCGACATGGTGCATGCGTTGCCTGCGGGAGCAAACGCACAGATATGGAAGAAAAGACATTTGTTTAACCTCAATTATACAAGCCGAAGCCTTTGGACCGTTTCTGTAAATTGGATTTAATGTGTTGGCGTGTTTTTATAGAGGGAGGAGAGGAAGAAGAGTGCACGAGGGATAAATAATGTGTGTATTTGTGCATGCATGTGTGTGTCCTAGAGTGTTTGTTCATTTAAAAAAACGTTAGTTTTTTGTTTGCATAATTTGTCTGACAGCGTTTAGGTGCAGGGGGGGGCGCAATTAATTACAAGTAATCCTTGAATCCACATAAAAACAAAAGGTAAACATTTAGACCCTCTCGAGCTCCTGTTCCTCCTCTACGCTCTGTGATCAGAGCTCAAGGCTCAAACACGACGAGGCGTCGATCTGCCGACTGTCTGCAAGGCTTTGCCTGATGGAGATGTGCAGAGGAAACGAGAGACCACAAATTAATCACGGCCGGCACTAAGCATTTATTTCTTCACACTTTAAATCAATAATTATGCAAAACGCGTCCGTGCCGTGCTGTGAGGGACTTGATACTAATGGAGAGCAGAGAAGCAGCTCTTCCTCTTCTTTGCCATCATGTCCTTTAGTATTACCCGAGTCTGATGACAGCATGAGAGACGCTGGCAGGAGGGTAACGAGGCCCACGTGCAAGTCAGGAGCATGGCGACGAGAACAAATTGTGAAAAGAAAACCTGTCCCACATGAATAACTCATGAGGCGACGTCCCCCCCCCCCCCTCTGAGAGCACTCAGGAACGGATCTCATGGCCTAATCTCCTCCGACAACGCAAAAAAACATCAAAGTTGACGAATGCAAACTGAGGGGACAGGACGGGCCTAAAAGAAAGAGTCGAAGTTTAGTCCCAGCATCTCATTTTGGTTTTAAAACTCGTAGCAGTGGGGAGTGCTGAGCATATCCACGGTTGTGATGCAACAGTGACTACGTCCACTTCCTTGCACAGTATGTGGGCTAAGGTGAAGAAAAAAACATGACTTGTTTTTATTGCATGTACTGCTCTATTCATACAAACTGGCATTCTGTCAAAAATCAAAAAATAAAAAAAGAAAATGACTGTCCTGAGTAAAAGAAAGGGACAGTGGTTTGTCCAAACAGCTGGAAACCTTCAGATGGGTGACAAAATCCCCCAGAACGACTACAGTGTGTCTTTTCTAAACTTTGACACTCATTGGTTACCACCAAATACATACATTTGGGTTATAAATATAGAGTTATATTTTTAATAAAGGCTAAATGAGATCCTAAAACAGTTGGGCATTGTAGTTTTTAGGAAATGCCTCTCAAACAGGTGTGAATTATTTCTAGACTATTTTCAGCTGCGAATAGATACGTATTTGCTGCTCTTGTTTATTGTTTCTTTACAAAGAGTCAAAAGACCATTTCAAGGCCGTTTGAACACAAACGTTTGGGCCGTCCCTGCTTTGATGAACAGCATACCGGAGGGAGGGACAGTGTATATGACATCATGAGGCTGGACTTCTTTGTACGAGGTTAGGAGGGCCTGTAATTTGTAGTACTCAGACTTGGTAATCATGTACATTCATCAAAGTGTTTGGATGTTTTGCTTGGTGGCGGAGGTCAAACCCAGAAAACAGCAAGGAATGAGAGGAAGTCATCAATTCAGTAAATCCCAGTTATCTGGGAGGTTTGAATAATGTTTGACACGTCCTCAACGTCACACCTGAATGCACACGCAAAGACAAAAACCAAAGAAACCCAGAATGTCGCACACCGGTCTCAACACTGGCGGCGTATTACAACACGAAGACTTACACACCCCCACCACTAAGACGACGTGCAGGCTGTCAACTCAAGGTCTTGGCTAAATCCCTGTTCAATGTTATTCCTGCGGGGGGGGGGAATGAGGCGTGAGATGGATCAGACATGAGGGATCATCACCTAGCAGTCATCCCGGTCCCTGCTCGGGAAGGACAGAAACAAATTAACACCCTCAGGCTGATTTGCATCTCGTCATATATGGAGAGAACAATCCTCTCTTTGCTCAGCCCCCACAAGTACCTCTGCACAGAGGGGAAAGTATCATGAAAAGATCTTTCAAAGCATATTCTACTGTTTTACAACAAATATTTTTTCAGGCAATTTCAAGACTTGTGTAGGAGGAGACATAATCCGCCAATGTTGCTGGACTGACACAGGCCGGTCCAGATTTTTGTTATAACCATTCAACACAAACTGTTGAAAAAAACTGTTCAAAATAATGTCGAACGTGATATATGTATCGTGTTGCAGAGATATCTACTGAAACGAACAGGCTAACTACCTGTCCTGTCTTGTAATACTACGTCTCCATAGAGAGGTGAGACTGATAGCTTCCAGTCCTCATGAGAGGACAAAGAAGTATTGTTAATTGTAGCATCATGTATTGGATTAAAGGGGTCGACAGCCCTTTTTTGATTTCATAACCGATGACTGTCAACGTAGCTTGTATGGACCCGGAGGTGAAATGCTGCCCCCCCTATTCCTTTGGAGGAAGTGTCTATATCTTATTCATTGTACCTGTAATGTCCTCTTCCTTCAACTTCCATTCTCTGGCCATGATGAGAAAGTGAATGTTACACCTGGATGTTAGAGTGAATCACGCTCTCTTTCGTTGCCGCTGTGAACGTCCTTTGATTCAGTCTCGTTCTATTCTGCCGAGCACAGCAGCTGCTGCAGTGGCAGAGAAATATCGGTCTGTATGACAGTGCATCCACCGCTGACTCTAACACTGTTTTATTGTTCTAGAGGGAACCAGACTCTCTTTATTGCCCGTTTGAAATGTTAGCTGCTTAAGTGAGTGATCCGAAGCTGCTCGCACCGCGGACGCCCAATGTCCCGGAGACGGAGCTCCTCTTCCGCCGCTCGGAGCATCCTCCGAGCTCGCGCTTTATAAATGTCAGCCGGGGGAAAACAAACAGCGGGAGAAACAACCAGAGAAGAACGTCTCTGTAACGCTAAAGGGAACGGTTTGTGCGAGAGGATAAAAAGTCGTTTAAAGGGTGCAATCTCTCAAGGTAAAAAAACATACAACATGAAATATGCAGGAGATGTGTGGATGTGAAACCAAGTATGTCAACGGGACTTTTTTTTCAATGAATAAAATCTACCACAAAAAAATAAAAGGAGAATGTACTACAGAGACATAACTACAGAATGTACTACAGAGACGTAACTACAGAATGTACTACAGAGACGTAACTACAGAATGTACTACAGAGACGTAACTACAGAATGTACTACAGAGACGCAACTACAGAATGTACTACAGAGACGTAACTACAGAATGTACTACAGAGACGCAACTACAGAATGTACTACAGAGACGCAACTACAGAATGTACTACAGAGACGTAACTACAGAATGTACTACAGAGACGTAACTACAGAATGTACTACAGAGACGTAACTACAGAATGTACTACAGAGACGTAACTACAGAATGTACTACAGAGACGTAACTACAGATACGCAACTACAGAATGTACTACAGAGACATAACTACAGAATGTACTACAGAGACGTAACTACAGAATGTACTACAGAGACGTAACTACAGAATGTACTACAGAGACGTAACTACAGAATGTACTACAGAGACGTAACTACAGAATGTACTACAGAGACGTACCTACAGAATGTACTACAGAGACGTAACTACAGAATGTACTACAGAGATGTAACTACAGAATGTACTACAGAGACGTAACTACAGAATGTACTACAGAGATGTAACTACAGAATGTACTACAGATACGTAACTACAGAATGTACTACAGAGACGTAACTACAGATACGCAACTACAGAATGTACTACAGAGACATAACTACAGAATGTACTACAGAGACGTAACTACAGAATGTACTACAGAGACGTAACTACAGAATGTACTACAGAGACGTAACTACAGAATGTACTACAGAGACGTACCTAGAGAATGTACTACAGAGATGTAACTACAGAATGTACTACAGATACGTACCTACAGAATGTACTACAGAGACGTAACTACAGAATGTACTACAGAGACGCAACTACAGAATGTACTACAGAGACGTAACTACAGAATGTACTACAGAGACATAACTACAGAATGTACTACAGAGACGCAACTACAGAATGTACTACAGAGACGTGACTACAGAATGTACTACAGAGACGCAACTACAGAATGTACTACAGAGACGCAACTACAGAATGTACTACAGAGACATAACTACAGAATGTACTACAGAGACGCAACTACAGAATGTACTACAGAGACATAACTACAGAATGTACTACAGAGACGTAACTACAGAATGTACTACAGAGACGTAACTACAGAATGTACTACAGAGACGTGACTACAGAATGTACTACAGAGACGCAACTACAGAATGTACTACAGAGACGTAACTACAGAATGTACTACAGAGACGCAACTACAGAATGTACTACAGAGACGTAACTACAGAATGTACTACAGAGACGTAACTACAGAATGTACTACAGACACGTAACTACAGATACGCAACTACAGAATGTACTACAGAGACGCAACTACAGAATGTACTACAGATACGCAACTACAGAATGTACTACAGACACGTAACTACAGAATGTACTACAGATACGTACCTACAGAATGTACTACAGAGACGTAACTACAGAATGTACTACAGAGACGTACCTACAGAATGTACTACAGAGACGTAACTACAGAATGTACTACAGATACGTAACTACAGATACGTACCTACAGAATGTACTACAGAGACGCAACTACAGAATGTACTACAGATACGCAACTACAGAATGTACTACAGATACGTACCTACAGAATGTACTACAGATACGTACCTACAGAATGTACTACAGATACGTACCTACAGAATGTACTACAGAGACGCAACTACAGAATGTACTACAGAGACGTAACTACAGAATGTACTACAGATACGTACCTACAGAATGTACTACAGATACGTACCTACAGAATGTACTACAGAGACGTACCTACAGAATGTACTACAGAGACGTAACTACAGAATGTACTACAGAGACGTAACTACAGAATGTACTACAGAGACGTAACTACAGAATGTACTACAGAGACGCAACTACAGAATGTACTACAGATACGTAACTACAGAATGTACTACAGATACGTAACTACAGAATGTACTACAGAGACGTAACTACAGAATGTACTACAGAGACGTAACTACAGAATGTACTACAGATACGTAACTACAGAATGTACTACAGAGATGTAACTACAGAATGTACTACAGAGACGTAACTACAGAATGTACTACAGATACGTAACTACAGAATGTACTACAGAGACGCAACTACAGAATGTACTACAGAGACGTAACTACAGAATGTACTACAGAGACGTAACTACAGAATGTACTACAGAGACGTAACTACAGAATGTACTACAGAGACGTAACTACAGAATGTACTACAGATACGTAACTACAGAATGTACTACAGAGACGTACCTACAGAATGTACTACAGAGACGTAACTACAGAATGTACTACAGATACGTAACTACAGATACGTACCTACAGAATGTACTACAGAGACGCAACTACAGAATGTACTACAGATACGCAACTACAGAATGTACTACAGATACGTACCTACAGAATGTACTACAGATACGTACCTACAGAATGTACTACAGATACGTACCTACAGAATGTACTACAGAGACGCAACTACAGAATGTACTACAGAGACGTAACTACAGAATGTACTACAGATACGTACCTACAGAATGTACTACAGATACGTACCTACAGAATGTACTACAGAGACGTACCTACAGAATGTACTACAGAGACGTAACTACAGAATGTACTACAGAGACGTAACTACAGAATGTACTACAGAGACGTAACTACAGAATGTACTACAGAGACGCAACTACAGAATGTACTACAGATACGTAACTACAGAATGTACTACAGATACGTAACTACAGAATGTACTACAGAGACGTAACTACAGAATGTACTACAGAGACGTAACTACAGAATGTACTACAGATACGTAACTACAGAATGTACTACAGAGATGTAACTACAGAATGTACTACAGAGACGTAACTACAGAATGTACTACAGATACGTAACTACAGAATGTACTACAGAGACGCAACTACAGAATGTACTACAGAGACGTAACTACAGAATGTACTACAGAGACGTAACTACAGAATGTACTACAGAGACGTAACTACAGAATGTACTACAGAGACGTAACTACAGAATGTACTACAGATACGTACCTACAGAATGTACTACAGATACGTACCTACAGAATGTACTACAGAATGTACTACTAGACTATTTGAGAGTAAATTCCCTTCATTGTTTTCTCTTAACTTTTAATGACCAAAGATGTCTTCATTGTCCCTCACGATGCACTAAGTGCAATTTTCTTAGTTGAGTTTGATTTCTGCATATTTAAAAACCGGACTTGCCTTTTCATATTTTATTTTGAAGAACTACAGCAAGGCTCCCGAATAACTGTTTTCTTTTACCACGACCACATCTATCTCGCTATTTTTCATTATACCGGGTAAATGATGAGCCTTGAAAACAAGTAAGAGTTCATCTCAATGCACAAATATCTTAAGTGTTAAAAGCACGACCTGATAGAAAGGCATTTGTTGCCCGTCTGCTGTAAGCGGAGGAAGTCAACCGGCACAAAGCAGTCATGCAACCTTTCAAATTCAGATGTGTGTGAATGAAAGAAGCTGCACTTCTTGGTTGGGTTCTCGGCTCTGACTGAAACGCTGGAGGAAGTGGGAGGGCGGGTCCACGGCATCAATGCTTCAGAAGATGAAACGTCCCCGCGATGCCCTCCAGGATGTAGAAAGTGCTCCGCGTTAAATGTATGTCTGCCTGACCTCCTCCAGCTCAAATGATGGGATTATTTCCCGCCATGCCGTCTGTGTGCCGCTAATACGCGATGGTGATAGACCTCCCTTCCACATAATTATGAATATGATGGACACTCTCGGCTCCTCAGGGCGGCAAGGTCTAAGAGGGGCTGAGCCAATCTTGGACGGTTGACACAAGTCGCAGGAGAGCCTCGTATCCTAATCACTGCTGGCAGCTGCTTAACTCGGCTCACTGCGAGCTTCACTGTCCATCCAGGATGTCGTCAAAACACTTAAACCTGAAACTGTCTCCATCTTTAAAAAGTATGTTAAACTTGCACTTTGTATGACAAGTGAGAAACACAAGAAACTGAAAATACTAAAGGTCAATGATTAATAAAATCACATAACCCTCCAAATATTAGCAGAAAATGTGTGAGTTCAGTTGATTGAAACAACAATGTTACCGATCGATTAACTGGTGCAAAATAAACAATCTGAGAGTTAATCTTGAGTTCTTGGAGCTTGTGTGACGGAGTAAGCGAGTGATGAAATAATGAGAAAATAAAGTCAAGTTAATCCTTCGCTGCATCCTAACAACGTAGGTCAGATAATGTAGCAGCATTTATTAGAGCAAATTAAGGCAGCATTCGACAGAAGAACGTCCCCCTGGTGGAGCCGAGTAGCGTGTGAGATATTCTGCGGGGAAGTGTAATAAAAAAAACCCCACAGACATATATTTCCATATATATAAACAAAAAAAAAACATTGCACGAAAACCAACCAGCCATTATTCGAAAAAAAAAAACAGCTTGCACAGCATCCATCCACAAAGAGGAGCAGGAGGAGGCCGGGGGAGGAGGTGCAGGGAATGTGCAGCATCGTGAATGATCAGCA
Organism: Lycodopsis pacificus; assembly: GCA_028022725.1. Taxonomy (NCBI): domain Eukaryota; kingdom Metazoa; phylum Chordata; class Actinopteri; order Perciformes; family Zoarcidae; genus Lycodopsis; species Lycodopsis pacificus. The sequence goes on along the minus strand of CM051703.1, from coordinate 21,414,669 downwards.
GAGAGAGAGAGCGAGAGAGAGTAAGCTGTCGACTTATTAAGACCTCACCGACTGTTTGACTGAGGCTGGGGGTCGGAGGAGCCCGCCGATACGATCAGCTGTGAGCCGAGTACGATATCGTGGTCAGAGTGACGGGCCGGACGACATTCCTGCTTCCTAAATGAATATCCCAAACGGGACTGTTCTTGGGAACTTGTTATTGATAGCGTGAGCAGTAATCCCGCGTCAAAAGCAGTAAAAAAAAAAAGTGACGAGTCACGGTTTAAAGCGACTCCAACACATTTCCCGGCTAATACATAACTCCCGTCGACTCACAACGACGTCTCTAGATTGTGGCGTACGGGCGAAGCGGCCTGCCAGCTCGCCTCGCCGTGCGTTCAGCGGAGTGGATCAGCGTGTGCTCGGGAAGCCTTATCAGAGTCTGTGCAGCTTGGCGCCGACTAAATGAGAAAACCCCGTCGCAAAACACCCAAGGCTGAGAAGCAGTACAGTAGCGTTCACTCCCCGGCCCGCCCGGCTATCTGCGAGCCTGTCGTCTAGAACCGCCTTCTCAAACTGCACATCAGCCCGATGTCTCGTCCTCCATCGCTCTCTGGATCCGACTCTCTTTCACTCTTAGTTACTCGGCCTCACAGGGAATCCCGTCGGTGTAACTTGCAGACATGCAGAGTTTAGCAGCGACATCGGGCTCCAACGACGGCACTTTGGATGAAGTTCCCTCCGAAGCAAGTAAATACTTTGGATTATAAAAAGGACTGGCGTCATTGTTATTGCTGACACTGCTGTTCTTTTATTAACTGGCGTTGTGTGCTGAGGCCCACGTTTCACAACCCATATTGTTAAGTGTCAATACATTTCACACTTTTCTTTTTTCCCCTTCGAGCGTTAACGATCACAATATTAGTGGTTGTCATACTGCAGCTGATTTATGAATGAATTTTATTCATAGAGCGCTTTTCACAGACATAACATCACAAAGTGCTTAACAGAGCAGACATTTAAAAGCATAAAAAAACACAATGTGACCCTAGGGTCAATAAATTACATACACAGAGAAAAATAAAATAAAAATGTAAAACATATTCTAAGAGCAGGTCTAGGACAACGCCAGCCTAAAAAGGTGGGTTTTGAGCTGGTTCTTAAAAGTATTCACAGTATCTTTACTCAGCAGGTGCAGCTGCTCTTTTAAAATAACTTGTAATTACTCACCTAATTAGCATGAAGCGCGCTGCACGGAGGCGGTATTGGTTATGCCCACGATGTAGAAAGTATTTTCAACTCATTCTACGAGATATGATATTTGAAGTTTCATGTGGCGTATTGTTCACGGTGTGGCCTCCGAAGAGAAGCCACAGAGGCCGGGACTCAAAGAGCTGAGAGGGCTGGTTTCAAAGCAGCACGCCCCCAACACGCGAATACATAGGAATGAAACATCAGCATCGCACTTTATATTTAATAACTACTTCAGTCTCCGTGCATCGGGTGGCTCTTTGGCTCTAATACGATTCAACGCACACCTTGTTAGGTGTTCAGATACAAAAGCATGTGTAAACGTCTGGGTGAGGCGTTTGAAGTCACAGTATAATTTGCTCTCTTTGAAACAGCAGAACACTTTTATATTCATCGAACAAAACGATGCTACACGGACTCAGGAGTCTGATGAATTCAAGCAGATTCGTGTAAAACCTTATTTGGCAAATATCGTGAGATTTTGGTGATGTAGGTGGTGGCATTGGTTGAGATGGGACATGGAACATTGACAAACCCATTTAAACATGAAGAGAAAACGGACTTCCTCTATTTTTCATGAGAAAAAGAATGAAGCTGTTCGGTCTCGGCCTTCATTTGCTTCCTCCACGCTGGACATTTTGCCAGCTATTTCCTGCAGAATTGACAATGCCATAACCGCAGTCAATGCAATTTATTATTTGCTGCTTTACATTCTTCATGCTCAATAACACAATATGTGGTTTCTCACAAACTGCTGTTGTCCGCTCAAACAGCAAATTGCCTCCTACCTGCATGCGGCTTTGGCAGTAATAGCAGCAGAGTACTGCCTAATGGATCCTCAAGTGGCCCTCGGAGTCACGGACTATATAACGACCCGTCGGACACATAAAACAAATAATAGCAGAGTTTTTTCACTGCCAGGTCAACAACAATAATAGAAAGAATAATCAGACCCAAAATATAAATACAGACGCACTGGCACCCTCGGCCCTGGTGAAGCGGATTTGGCGAAAGGAAATAATCACCAAGCCTGCACTCTCGCTAATAGATTGAGACTGGGAACAAGCTCAGGCGTTGATTACATTTTTAGCATCCATCCTCTCCTCTCTCGCCACACCTGCAGGGTAAGTTGCAGTAATCCGGAGGCCTTTCACAGCCGGCGCTGAGGCCGGCAAGCTGCTGCCGGATGATCCCAAGAGTATACAGCTTGAAATTGCCTCGGGCTGTATGTGGCCCAACTGAACCCCACTGACACCAGAGAACCCGGGACCGGCATCCTACATCACCCTGCACGAATCCTGCAGCGACCGTGACGGGGAAAGCTTCACAGAATGGAAGATTTTAAGTAACTCAAAGTGGGAGGTCGACTAAAACAAGCAACCTCTTAACCCTCGCTGTACGTTTCCATCCACAGGGATGTTGCATTTTGAACATGTGACAAATTTAGCGTTGTTTCCCCTCAACAAAAAGCCAATGGGGTTTTTCCCCAACTCTGCGGAGACACATTTCGTTAAACAAGGAAACCGTCACGAATTAACACGCACAAGTAAAATGCTAACATCAGGCTATAAACCCAATAAACTCATATAAGCGTGAGCAGACACACCGAGGCTGTAAAAGTGGACTGATCGGTGTGATTTTTTTAGCAACTGCTTTAGCAACACAAGTTTAAAAATTCCCAAGAGCGGTTTGTACTGGAGTACTTCACATCGCATAACTTGATTGAGGAGGAATGTGCATATGTTGTCCCCCTCACATGGATGTTATGTAGTTCAATGCATTGCTGGATTCACCTGTGCAGTCCATGACAAATTTGCAATTAACAAAATTACCAAAATCAATCGACATGCAGTGAACTTTTGGGCTGTTTTGGGCTGTTGTCGGCTTCACTTCAGTTGCATGCAAATATCACGCTAATCAACTAAGGGTGGAGGCGAAGGAGTCCGGGCATGGGTTCGTTCTTCATCGTCCTCGCTATCCCATCATCAAGAACAAATGAGACCAGTTCCACACGCGTCATGTCTGCCACAAGCCGATGACACAGCAAGCAGCTCAAATTGTTACCTGCGACGTGACTAAAGCACAAAAAGCATTTCGACAGACTTCTGAGGACAACGGAGGACCGAAAGGTTGCAGCAAGTAAAAGCTCTCCTCGCAGTTTCAGTGATCAAGTAGTGGGCTGGTGTTAGTCTTTTTCTTTTCTTCCACGTATGTTCAGGTCAGTGATGCAGAGTTCTGACACTTGGAAAACAACAACACAAAAAGAACAAGAGGAAGACAGAGCTGTACGCTGAGAACACGGCTCTTATTCTTTCTTCTCAGTGAAAGAGAAGAAAGTTCATCCCTTTCATCCGAGGGTCTTGTCTTTCATCTTGATTATGTCTGTGAGCGAATGCTTAAGAAGACTCTTCATCTTTCATTCTTTCTTTTCTTCTTCTCCGTAGGTCACAACTTTGCTTCAGTGGTAAAGGCTGAAGTGTCTTGCGTGGGAGTCTGAGAGGAGACTTGTTCTCTGCATGAAGGTTGCAGCTTCAACATCTCACTGTACAGCAACAGCAACCGCTGCTGGAAGTGCAACAAACCCTGAACACTGAGGAGTAATATCATTCATACGTCTAACCACTAAAAGCAATGGAAGAGAATCAGCAGTCTGTACATCGCAGTGCTGAGTGAAATGCTAATTGAATAATGCTGTCACATATTTCAGTCAAATTGGCTGCATAGAAGCAGAAGCGTGTGGTTTTTCTTTAATTTCAACCAAATTTCATCCTATCAATGCATAAAAAGGGAAATTAATTTAGCCTCTGATGTTTTCCCACGATGAATCGGTCGTCATTACTCGATTCTCTACAATCACGCAACAGCAATGGTGTTTTCATTACCATTAGACGGAGCAAACACAGCGAGCTAATTTCAACTTTGACGACGGCCCGCAATTATAACGAGTATATTTCCCCCTGAGCTAATGAGAGACAATGCAATCAGTTGATAATGTGGCCATTCATTTGCCTCCCGATAATTACAGTAGTCATTGACTTGTTGGGACATAAAGGGTCATATATTTTGTCCCCTCTTAAAGGCATTACTGTGGCCTTTGGGGGACAGTTGATTGCTCCACATTGTTCAGGTTTTCTGTATGAGTGCTGCAAATGAAGGTCATTGTGAATATGTTGGTGTGTTGCGCTGTCATATTGTGCTTTATCAAATCTTTTCAGTAAAACAGATTGCACCCTTTGGCTCAGTCCAACGCTGTGTCCGAAAAAAAAAAACATGTTGGTATTCAACTTATTTGATTCAGCAATTGCATTTTAGATAATGAAAGAGTAATGCTTCCCAGATAAGGTTTCCAATAACTCAACTAAGCACAGATTTGTATTGAGCCATTGGAATGTTTCTGTAAAACAGTTGTTGAGATGAGTATTGAAGTTGTTCGATTTTCAAAATCACAAATCCAATTCCTTTCTGCCTGACTGACCATATTCACCATATTGTGTTCCATGTCCCATTTTTTTTTTTCCAGGGAAAAGAAAATGGATAAATCAAACAGAGGAAGAAGTCAGAGCCCATTCGATTGCGCTGCACATCAAATGGTTTGCCCCAAGGTACGTTGGCAGCAGTGGACCGATGTTGACTCATTAGAGGTTTACAACTGGAGTCCTTCTCTCTGCCAGCAGGTAGACGTAGTAGTGGAGCAGGCCATTAAGCAGAAAACAGAACTAATGAAGGGGGAAATTAACAAAACACAAACAAATAGCAGGTGTATTTCCCTGCCTGGCCTCTGTTCATACGGCTTTCCCGTTTCCTGCACGTCGCCTCCTCGGTTCACTTTGTGAAGCTATCTGGGTCACGCACGTCTACCACCGTTGAGGGAAGTCATCAAACCAAACGCAAAAAGAAATACTAGAAATGTGTTCTGTCAAAGCTCCCATTAATAACGAGGTGACCTGGATGAACGATGAGTCTGACCTTTCAGCCTCCAGCATATTTATAGACATGACCGCAGTACAAACGTAAAACAGGCACATTTGTCATCAGTGGTGCGTATAAAAAACAACACATTCCAACCCCGTGTCCCTTCTGAGAATTGCTTCTTGGAAAAGAATAAGTGACTTTCAGTCTCGTCGGGATATTTCTTTCAACGCTTTCCTAAATGTACTCTTTATGAATTCATACAGGATCCCTATCAGGGATGAAGGGCTTTCCGACATAACAATTTGATAACAGCGGGAGCCAGTCCTTCAGTCAGCAGCTTGTCAACTAGAATGACATGTTCCAAAGCCTTGGATCCTGAGCGATTCAAATACCCATTGGCTGTCTGCCCCCACAGGGTCCCTGGGCCAAGCCTCCATATCCGTCGCCTCGTGCCAGAGACTGTCACTCAGCACACAAAAAAGCTCCAAGCGGAGCTGCCTTTCAGCTCCAATGTGTTGATTTATTTCATGCTATGCCGTGCCATGAAATTCTCAAATAAATTGCTCCTGCTGTCCAGTGATGTAGTCGACATGTGACCCAGAGAGTGGTCTCAGCTTTGTTCAGAATATATAGGCCCTTTATGTTCACTGCAGCTCACTGATATCAGATTGAACTTTAAAAATATATGTCTATCATATCACGCAGTTCATGTGCAGGCTTCTGCTCTTCACGTCTACATTTGGAAGATCGCCGTTGTAGGTGTTTTTTTTTTTTGGGAATATTTTATTTTTCCAAGTATTTTAACAATGCAAGAGAGCATACAGAACACAGTACATTAAACATTACAGACAACTAACAAGTTAAGAGAAAAAAAAAATTATAAAAAATAAACACAAATAAAGTAAATTTAATTAAATAAATAAATAAATAATTCCCCCCCACCCAAACAAAAAAAACAAAAAAAAGGTGACGTGCTCTTAATGGCTGCTATACAACAGGCCACTCCTTCATGAATGGAATAGATGAGCGAGTTCTTTTTCTGGATTTTGACGAAACGACCGGAGAAACCGAAGAACAAATGAGGGGAATTAACTGGAAGGGTGTGTTAAAACAAGTGGAAGCAGTGGAGCAGATTTAGGCCAGTCGGTCACATGTACAGTACAGCGTGGTGTAACACCATGCACCCTGGAGGACTCCTGCTTGTAGCAGTGACTAATTTGAGAGCATTAGGGAAACACAGTTCAGCGCTGTACTTCCTGTAATTACCAAAGCCCCCGTGCATGATGAAAGATGGCGGGCAAGCTCAGTTTCTCCACAACGATGTGACGGCTTCAACGTTAATGAGACCAATTCAGATATGTTTCCAAGTTTACATTGAATAACTTTGTCCGGACAAAACAAGCAACGTGAAGACGTCACCTTGGACTATTGTCTGGCCTCTAATCGACTAAAGAGTGAATACAAAGAACTATAGATGGATTCAATTACAGTGGAAATTATAATTAGTTGGAGCATTGTGTTACATTTTTGGTTTCGTTCTTCCTCTAATGTATTCCCTTCTGCCCTTCCCTTTCTTTACATCGTGGTGTTCATCCCCGAAGTCACTCCCTGTGGACGAAAGCGGTAGTGTTTCCGAGCACCAGACTCCCTTTTATAATAAAACCTATAAAACCTATGCCCTGGTCAGTCCTGGTTCTGCGAGGACCGGCAGAGGAGGAGGAGGAGGAGGAGCAGCTCCGACTGCATGTTAAAGGTAGCAGCACAGTCAGATCTAGGTCCGTCCTTGGTGGGCTAGCTGTTGCTGGAGGCCCTGATGGTGTCTAAGCTGAAGGAGGTTCTGTTGTGATTTCATCTGATTTCGTGCACAATCAGACCCGTTGGCACCGATGTAAAGCATTAAGAATCGCCATATCGAGTATTAAATGAGACTACTGTTTCATAACCAGTTAAAAGTTCCTCGCAGTGACTTAACGTACAGCATCTGAGCGCTGTGTTTCAGAGATAGAGTTGTTTCAGTGTTTAATTTGGGGTTTTATAACACCAGACACACTACGAGTAATTATACCATCAATTCAACTCTCTCTGAACCTACAGTGCGACTACAGGCAGAGAGAAACCATGAAAAGAGGTCTGATTAAAGACGGTTAGTGGTACCCCAACACTTACAGTAACTCCCTGCAGCAGCAGGGTGCAGTCTTTGTTTTGGGAGCTGCTTTGGTGTCCGTATACGGGGGCACGATCTGCGTTTACTCACCGGAGCTTTCTCATCATCTGGAATAATTAATCAATAGGGAGCAATTAATGAATAATGAAGAAGGACAATCTGAGCAATTACTATCCCAAACAGCGGATTAACTGCCACTGTCTCTAGGGGTGGAAGGCAGAAGTACGTACCAATAATTGTGCGCTCAAAACCCTCAATAAGATGAGTGTTATCTGCCATTTGAAGGCTCAGCACTTTTAGAAAGTAATGTTGTGAAATTCCAAGTTAATTATATTAGTTCATTGAATCATCTGCTGTGTTGTGCTTCATGTCTTCACAAGCAACCTTCACCGTCACGTGATTTATCAAAACTGGGACTTTCTGTCATTTTTGCCCATTAATATTTCACAGGAAAATAGAAAGAACAGGTAAATGTTGCCACATGCTCCTCTAATGAATACATATTCATGGTCTGTGTCAGCATTGCTTCCCCAGCAGCATCCATCTTAATGTTGCTTTAATTAACTACCCAAAATTGCATGAAAGCGCTGCTCCAAATTTGATCTAATTTCCACTGTATCCTACACAGACACATAGATTATGTTAATCCAACACTCAATGCAGATGATTTGGTGTTCTCGGCAGCTCTCATCAAATTAAGAGTCTTAATGAGACGCGCTTTAGTCGCAGGTGCCGTTAAAAATGAGAGTCTACTTATCTCCGCTTAGAATTTATTATATTCTTGCTCAAAACAAATGCTTTTCATGTGCTCACAGCTGGCAGAGCTGATTAATTCCGTAATGCTTCATCAAACAATGCATTTTTCTCCTCAGCATTTGTTTAACCACAATGCCGTCTGAGGATTTGGAAAACTCATTTTCCTCCATCAGATTTGAAATGCCTGAGCAGATGACTGTCAGGTATTTTACTGCGCCGGATGAATCAAAGACATGAAGTGCACAGTTGGACAGACTTAATATTTAAGATTAGAAAAAAAAAAGGCTCGTTAGAAGATGAGGCAGACGAAGAAGTGAGAAAGAAAAGAGTTGAGTTCAAGAAAGTGAGAAAATCTCATTTCCTAAAATCACTAAAAAAAACTTGCTGACACCAGTTAAAAAATGTCTCCCGAAACATTCTTTACATGGGATGTGAAGTCAAATGTGTGATTTAGTTGCATATCAATTTAGCTCCCCGCTGAGAAGCCTCATCCGCTAAAGACGAGCGTGGCAACATCTCTAGAATACGTACAGTGGTCTCATCTCATTAGAAAGGGGAGGAGACATTGTCACAGGTGTTTTGAACAGGTAAGATGAGTCTAATGTACAAACCAGGTCACATTTTAATATCAATAATCATGAGCTTCCCTGCTATTATCCCTGGTGTGAAGGGGGAGAAACAACCCGTACATATCGCTGCTAACCTCTCCATCACCCTCTGACACAACAGGTATTCAGCCTCCACCCCGCCGTCACACATGTGTTTCTTATCTGCGCCCTCTCCTAGGAATCAATGCTCTGCCACAGGAAGAGATGCGTTCGATTGCCAACACAAGAACTGGAAAAAAGAAAACAGCGTCATAGTACTGCATGACCAAAATATTTGACTTCAGTGCAACATTGTTGCGGCGACTCTAGGTTCATCTAGGTTGCTCGTTTGTCTCGTGGGATACTAAAACCAGGATGCAGCGTCGGTGGCCTTTCAAAATAAAACGCGCAGGTAGCCGAAGGGGAGAGGAGAGTGCCACGTGAGAAGAGCAGCCGATTGCAGACTTCTATCCTCAGGCTACATTTAGAGATGGTATTAAACGGAGAGACGGCGAGCAGCAAATCAGAGAGGCCATTGCACATCGCATGTCATATTGCCATCGCAACATTAAACAATGATATCGCAACTTTCTACTAACAAAACACTCTGAAATGTCGGTTGTTGTCAGCGGTTCCCGGGCCCTCCTTTAGGTTTTTATGAAGCCTTAAAGGACTACACCTGTGTTTTAGCTCATTGACTACAATAAATGTATGTTCACATCACCTCTAGCCATTTTCAAAGGATGCCATTAGACTTTAGATTGATTTCCTCCCTTCCAGGCAGCGATTGGTTTCACTTGACTGCAGTACAGTACCAAATAAAAAGCATCAACTTACACGGACTCCTTTCAAAGTTACATACATTGTTTGGCAACGCGACTGCAAGTGAGGACTGTTTGAAAACGCAGCGCTGTGGCATTCAAGGACACAGACAACCTGACAAACGGAGAATTAAACTCAAAAGACATGTTTTAACAACTCCCAAGACTCCGGTTCTATTCCGTCCTTGAATGCAACAAGGACAGTTTACAGAGTCTCACAAACACGAAGCGGGAGAATAAACACATGTCTGATACGTGCTACAGGTGGGGGAGGTAGGATGCATTCGAGTGATTCTGCCTGAAAATCACCTTGGCTTATACGAACACACTGTCCTGAAAAGGGCAAAGTGGCAGAAACAAGGCTGCTGGTGCAAAACCCCAACCTGACAGGAGACCAAATGAGAAACAAGATTGTGATGAGAAGGTTTTTCAGGTTATATTCCCCGGAGAGAGCAGGAAAAATTGGTTGGTTTCAGGACATAATGAGTAATACCCCCCCCCCCCCTCTCCTCTTTTCTCCAACCAGTGCTGTCAAGGTGTCCTTGTGCAAGGCGCTTAGCCGCCCACCTGTTCTACTGGAGCCGAGCGCTTCCCCAGGGGGAGTGTAACGATAAATAAAGGTTGAAGAGAAAAATTGTCCATGTTCAAAAGGCTCCAAAGTCCAAAGATGTGAACTATTAAAGATGCAGACGTTACATCACCGGCCTTCCTGTTCTGCGTCTGTAAGCAGAGAAGAACCGATCGAGAAGAACCGATCGAGAAGAACCGATCGAGAAGAACCTCGGCACAGACGGTAACGTCACACAGTCCCTCCACAGCCCTTATATCCGCTAACGCCAGCACGGGTCACTTTCACTTGCAATGACGATGCGCTCAAGCTAAATCCAGCGGAATGAGTATTGGCCAAATGTAATGTGTTCAAATATCATCTTGTGAAATGTAGTTATTGGCGAGAAACTTGAATATAGTTATTTTTCACAACAATATAAATATATAGTAGACAACAGAGAGGGAATTATGACGTGTTTAACGTCCTAACTAGCTCTAAGCAGCTTTTTATACATTTTATTTTTTTAAATCAAAGCCAGTATCTAAATAAAAAACAGTTGTTTCCGACTATTTTGAATTGTTGGTTCTTATGGAAATAATGCATATAGATGAGAATATGAAGTAAAAGAATAACATGAAGGTTTTCTGACGGTTCACACTGACTTCACTGATGGTTGATGATATACTCGGGACAGTAAAAAGAAAAGTTTCTGTCCGGTGTAGTTCTTAGGATGAAAATTGGAACAGACAGATTTTAAATAAATCAGAAAATGAAAAACAGAAAATTGCATCTCTATCTGTCATACTTCAAAATCAATTTCTGCCACACCAATTTGTTTGCTGAATGTTTGACTAAAGAGTCACATTGACTGTGTTAAGAATGTACCGGACACATTACTCAGGATCCGTCTGAATCACACAACCTCTTAAAGCTCTCCCACATTCAATTACCACCACACAGGTAGTCTGAGAAGATGACACCAATACCGGGGCGAAATAAAAAGAAATAAAACGGACTTATTGAACGCCGTAGTCAAAATGGAAATGTGCAGCAGGTTTTGGGACGCGTGTGAGATGCGGTGGATAATAAATCAGGTTGTGTTTGTTTGCTTTCGATGGAGTGCCACTTGAGCAGACGAGAGACTGAAGATGGTAGAAATCAGACCACATACGTTCCTTTCACGGCATCTCTCCATTTGTCCGTCTCCCGCCCACCTCTAATTTCCGTTGCTGAAGCTCGTGTGATTTCTTTCTCCTCGGAGTGCTGCAGTGCTCGGCCATGATTGGGCATATGCCCGCTGACTGCTGCTGCCACTGCAGCTACTTTATGATTTAATCAGGACGAGACGCACTTTGACTTTGTCTGTTCCTCTGTGTGGTACTCCCCCGTTGCTCCCCCCTCCCCTCCCCCGACTCGTCTGCTGTTTCTTCCTCCTGTTGTCCCTTACCCAAATTCCATCTGTGTGTTTTAGTACTGAGGCTGTTGGCAGAACAAGTCTCAGTGGCTCCTTGTAAACAACATTCACAGAGCTGTACACAAGCAGTCACACAGAGAACACAGTCATTTCTATGCATGCGCACCATGCAGCCAGATACAAACACACTGATCTATACCCTTAAGGGAGTCACACAGATGTCTGGGCACCTGGTCATCCATTCTGAACGTTGCCAGTTGTCATGCCAAAGACCTAATTTACAGCCCGGGTAAACAGTTTCAAAGCCTCTTCGTTGGGGGAAACTGACATCGATCTTTGGGTAATTGTTTGCTCTTTCCTCAAGGAGTCCAGCGTCACGTTTAGTGGCCGTCTGGCCCGTGCGTTGAAACAGCATGTGTGTTGTCATTGACTAACTTTGTTTCCAATTAAGTGCTTGTTTCTTTATTTGTGGACAACTATTTTATTGCTTTTTTTTCATCTCTAGCTCCCCCATTAAAGGAGCAAAGAAAAAGGACGATAGCAATTAGTTAATAAGTCAATAAGTGATTCGGAAAAAGTATATTTACCCGAATGGATGACAAACCCATTACCAACCTTTGTAGGCAGCAACTGCTTCTGAAATGGCGACTACTCTCCGGAGGGAACGAGACATCGTACATTGAACATTAGGTTTTGAGTCGTAAAAGGAAAGATGGTACAAGCAGTTCAAGTTCAAGTCCCAAAAGGAAAATCGGTCTTTATTTGAGTAAAACCTGAAAACCTCCCGCGACTCTACCAGCTGAATCCCGGCTCTTGTGGGCAGCCATGCACTTTGTAAGTAGGCCATCTGGATCACATGTTCTTCTGCTGTGAGAGAATCTGAATGTTAAATGTGGCATTGTGATTGATGAGCAGTATTCATGAATGCAAGGCTTCCCTCTCAAATTACCATATAATTACCATGAATATATGCAGATTGATCAGTCCGAGAATCCAAGATCTAACATCTTCCAAGGAAACATTAATACTAAATGCCATCAAGCGGTGCTTATAAGCCCATTTCCCATGCACAATGCCGGCTCAATCGTCAGCTATTATAGGATAAGGGGGGACCCTGTGGCCCGGGAGGAACGCACACAAAGATGAAAAGGTGGCAGTAATAATGAGACGTCCACGTGAAATACTTTGGAATAATTTCTTTGACGGGTTAATGCTTTTCTCAAACAGCCATCTGTTGTACATTCTGCACTTGGTCACAGTCATAATTGATTCTGGGGAAGTCATTTACAGAAACAGAAATGATCAATTTGGCTACTTTGAGGGAACATTTTAAAAACAACACTGCTTTAATATTTTTGAACAACTCATAGAATTGTTTCTTTTGCAGTGTTCCACGTTGTACATATTAGGAGAAGATTTCCAATTAGTGCAGCTCAGTGAAAGCAACGGTCGAAAACTATCTATGACTAGTTCACCAAATTATGAAGAATCACTTATTAGAATATCTGAGCCACAGCAAATTCACTGAACTCCGATGATAAGAGAGTATAATACATTCATGAAGAGGCAAAGAAATGCAGAGGAAGGAAAATGATTTATTGGGAGCCATTAGAATTTGAAGGGGAGGAGATATGATGAAGCTCGTGGTTGGTGACGTGAGATGTTTCTTTGAAAACTCCTGTAGTGGAGGACGGGGTGTGATTGCAGCTTTAATGGAGTTTGAAGGTCATTTCACCGTTGGGGGCCGAGTGGCGTGACAGCCGGCCTTTGTAGGAGCTGCTGCTGCTGGCAGAGCTAAAAGTAGAGGGAGGCAACCCAATACCAACAACTAATAGCAAGCAAGGCTATTTACCTTTAGAGACTGAACTTCCGAATGTTTGCAGCTTAATTCTGGTTCATTTAAGTCTCTGACAACAATGCCATTTGAACTTTGACGACACCAAATTACTGCATTGACTCAAGCGAAGCTGCAGGTTCGGGTCTCGTTGGAAGTCTGGACCAACTGCAGGAAGCGATCCCGCAGAGCGACGATTGAAGAGGCTCGCATAACGTGATCTGAAGGCAAACTTGCAGTTAAGATGAAGCACCTACCGCCTACAAACACATCCTAAGCGCAGTCGCTTCACGTTGATGTTGCAGCCAACTAGTTCATCGTGCGGGGCGACGGTTACAAGTGTGGGTTCTGTGTCTCGTAGATTGCCTGCGAGTCTTTCCCTGCACCTTGGGACAAAGTAATACGTCTAGAAGGACAAAGTGAATTAGACTTGTCACAGCTGACATCCTTCTTTGAATTCAGCCAAGACAATGAGTAAGAATAAATTTGCCAAAGTAGCTTCACTTTTTAAAATATCAAACTCCAGGAGAAATATGACTCCCGGAGTAACATTAAACCAATACTATTACTGTACCCCGTCGCTGCATAATGACTTTCCTCAAACAGTAATTATAATGAAAGTCTCTCAAATGTCACATTGGCTACGCACCGAAAATCAAAACGGCAGAAAGTGAGGCTGGAAAGAGGATAAGTGCAAACTCCATTTTAAAAGAAATGCCTCCAATATACCAGTGAGTCATTTTCATTAGTGAACGTAGGAGAATGCAGATCTCTGCCAGGTGTGTAAGCAACGACCACTGCTGTATTCATTTGATTTCTGCATTTTGCAGGGACAACGCACACCAACCAACAGTCAAACTGTAAGTGAGCCAGAGTTAGCCGGAGAGGCTCGTTAACATGAACCATTAAAGTGAGCCGCAGAGCAGCGTGCGAGGGCTACGCAGCAGAGTTTTCACTGTAGATCGTAGAAACAAAAGCATGAGCTATCAACTTAACAGCAACAAAGGACACACTAATGCATACAGCAGCTCTCTGGGAAACAGCGCTCGGAAAAAAAGAAGCAGCCCTTTGGAAAACACGCACTCACACACACACACACACACACACACACACACACACACACACACACACACAAAACACAGACTATCCAGAATAACGCTTTCCAAATATTGTCCCAGTGCTCTATCAGCTTGCCAGCGGGTGTATCATGATGAACAGTGTTTGCCTAGTTGGAGGCCGTCATTAGCTGCCCAGGGAAGTGTTCCGAGCTCAGAGGGGCTGCGTCCTGGAGTCCCACCTGCTCTTTGGGAAGGAACATCCTCAGGCAGAAACCACCAGTACCTCCTTTTCCACCCATGCGAAAAATCTATTCATCAGCGGCAGTAATGAGCTCAAGGCACTGCCTTCCCTTCTGTGCACGTGGACCAGTGCACATGCACACACACACAAGGCCGACACAGATATTCATATTCAGTGCATTCCACTGGAAAATAAAGCTTTGCACTGTCACAAAATGATTGATTTTTTTTTTTACTATAATAAACTCACACTCATTAAACGGGATGGTTATTCCAAGTGTGCAGAACTGTGTAGAAAAGTTACAATGTGATCGCATTTCCTGTGAAGCATGTTCGTGTGACAAGTGTGAATGATGAGCAACGGTTTTCATCCGTGCAATGTTCAACCGTTGCCCACCGCTGGTCTTTTTACAGTCAGCAGCCACGCTCCATTGTTTCCTCACAACATTTAGTTTTCTGGCATCCGAGGTCTTGACAAGCAACGCTATTGTGGGCAATGTGTGTCCTAAAAAAAAGCTGTATGTCTAATAGGTGTGAAGAATCCTCTACTGTATTTAGATTAAATATCTCGTCTGACTTGCTTTGAGGTTGGATTATGCAAAACTGCGAATGTAAATATCACCCGCCGCCTTGTTTCACTTAGGAAATGTATCTTTCATCCGAGGGTTATTTTAAGGAAGATACAAAGGACATGCGTATCACACATCCTGGAGAACGCGCTCACGCTTATTTTAAGATCTGAAGAGTCAAAACAAAAACTCTCATCTCCGCCTTGTTGTCGTTTTTCTCACTTGCAGTAACAGAATTTCTCAAATTTCCTGGGTTTCAGAAAAGTGATTCAGATGGTTTATGCACTTTCAGTTACAATGAACAGAAATACAGAGGGTGAGAATAATCAGTATTCCTAACATCCTCCTTGGATGATGAATATATTAACTGGAATAACGGCAATCTGTCAAATAGTTGAGATGTTTAGGTTCTGCACCAAAGTGAAGGGTGGACAGTCGGCATTGCCTTTGGGGTAAAAACACACAAATGCACACTGGCAAAGTATTTCTCTACTTTCTATTCCATAAGAAAACATGCACAGTGAAAACACCTTCAGTCAGCTTTTATGATGGGCCTCATAATATTTGGCAGACAGCTGTGTGTGTTTGCTCTGATACAACTGTATGAACCGTTAACAACACAATGAAAACGACAGAAAACTACATTTGGAAAAGAGGATTGCTTTCTATAATGATAACGGCCTGTATGGGATAAGAGTGGACAGAATGAGGAAGATCAAAAGCGGTCCAACAGATAAACAAGGGATCAATGGATGGTTGGATTTAAAGAAAGAAAGAAAGAAAGGAAGCAACCTCAGGTAAAGAACAAGCAGGGAGACGCCAGAGCAGCCTCACAAAGGACAATAAGGAAAGCAGCTCATGAAGGATGCGTCTAGACGAGAGACTTCCCATTGTTCGGTCCGGACGTTGATCTTCAAAGCGTGCAGCCTCACTGTTCTCTCATAGACCTCTCATGTGTTACCGATGCTCTGCGATGCTCACTTTTGAAAGATCTTTTCTCAATAGTATTGCGTGTTTAACTGTTTGTATTTTGTCGATATACCTTGAGCTGGATTCAGTTTTCAAAGTATTTTCCCAGAGATAAAGTTCTTAAAAGAATCACAGGATTACAAAGAGTAGTGGGCAGTTCCCAGAAGATATTTTCTCGGTATTTGCCGCTCACTGTAAATCCTCCACAGGGGTCTGCGACGACAGGCGGCACAGAGGCCGACTTACAGATAAGCCGCACATCTCTGGACTCAGATACAGATTTAACAAGATTACGATGCCGCGTATGAAAAAGTCATGATGCGAGACCCACAAAGTTGGCTGACAACTTAGCGCCGCGAAGTGCTTATGAGTCGAGTTTAATGTGATCAATTCTTTACTTCTCTTTCACCCACCAGCAATTTCTTTTCTTTTCTATTTTTAATCTTAACTGCCTCCAGAAATCCCTTACTTCCTAGGACTTAAATGCAATCTATTTGATGTAGACTACAGGAATGGGTTGGACTTCTTTGGCATGTCTTAATGGCCTGCACACTTACTCCTTTGCTCTTTTCATACATCTTTTTCCTCCTCTTGAGGCCTTGATGAATCAGCATTTTAAATGCAATGTATCATACAACAATCTGCCATTTCAGAGGAGAAATGAACATCCCTTACATAGTGACAAGAGTGGCCTTTTGCAGTAACCGAGGCTCTGGAGGGTAATGGAGGAGTAAAGATGTGCCCATGTTCACTCACAGCATTTACACTCGTCTTATCTTTGACAAATCTGAAACTGTAAATATACTCTGTGTGTGATCTATGCATCTCTGTATTTGCTTCTCTCATAGACCAGGTGTGCACGGACAGACACTATTTGTGGAGTGCTTTACAGAAAACCCAAGATGTGTTCCTTCCCTTTTATTTTGTCATTCGCATCTGTTCCCATGGCAACAAACCCATGGCAGCAAAGGCTGTTTGATCTCTTCCCGGGAAGGGAAACATGTTATCGCTGCCCTTAAATTCCTGCTACATATAGCAGGAGTATCGATTCCACGTGATGACGGTCATGATAGCGGTGTGGGCTGTGATGTGGAATGCAACGTCTGTGATTATTTGAAGGACGCACATGGTTTTCCTAAGTTGCTGTTGTTTGTTTTTGTTCTGTGTGAAGTCCGTTTGTCCGTCGTCTGCCTGCTAATCACAGCCCGGGTCGCGGTGGCGGCAGGCTCAGGAAAGTTGATCAAGTGTCCTTCTACCCCAACGGTGTCCTCCAGCTCTCTCTCGGGGATTGCAAGGCATTCCCAGACCGCTTAAGATCTGGAATTGCATCTCCTCATATTTGGTCCCACAACAGAAACATATCTGGGATGCATCCTGATCAGATGACCGAACCACCTCAACCTCCTCAACGGCTGCTTCCAACGTAAAGGCGCGATAGTGCTGGTCCTGTCCCTAGCGGTAAGCCCAGACAGCGACTACAGAAAGCTCATAGTGGCCGTCTGTATATACAACCCCAATCTCCAGGTCACTGCTCAGAGCTTATGACCAGGGGTGACAGATGGAACATTGAACAACTAGCACATCTTCAGATCTTTACTCCGAGTTCCTACTTCAGCAAAACAGAAGTATGCGCTGTACATGGAGAAGAAATGGTTCTCAACCGCGTGAAAGCAAAACAATGCTGAACACCATTAGGATTGGATTGATTTGTATTGAGTCCAGTTGCTGTCCATGTAGTCCACATAGTCTGCATATGAATATGAACGGCATGCATGTTATTATTTGGCTGCAGAGACTGTGTGGCCTTGTGGAGTCTGATTTAGATACAGATGAAGACGGTCACAAACAAACACTCACAACACCAACTGTCTGGTTTTTACGATGGCACTCTCCAAACAAGGACGACACACAGTGCTGTTTTGATAAAACGTATGAAACCCACATTTCACGATTTATGTCCACGTCAACATCCACCTTTATCCAACGAGGTGAGAGCTGCGGGGTCGTCTGGCCAGCGGGTATGTGGTTCACACCAGCGGGGGAGCCGCATCATGAAGCCAGGCGTCTCCAGAAGGGGCTCCGACGGCAGTCAAAGGCAGGGCTGTAGCTCGGCGGATCAAAGACCTGGAGCTAAAGGGGGTCTGTCGGCCCTCTGCAGGGGTGGTGATGGGTGAGGAGACTGAACTTTAGTCGGTGAAGAATCAGGGTGTTATGAAATGTGCAATGAAGGCGGAGCCTTTCCTCATGAAACAGATGTTTTGAACATTATCCCTGATAAAATAATATAGTACGATCGTAATATATGATCTTAAAATTGTTCTGTGTTTCATCTAATGCTCCATGAGAGGCTCCCACATTCAGAATGCTGTTCAAATGATATGCCTGCCAGCTCAATTCATTCTTTTATTGAGAAGTATTTTGAATGAATGAATGAAATTTATTTATAGAGCGCTTTTCACAGACATAACATCACAAAGTGCGAACAGAGCAGAAGCTTAAAAGCATAAAAAACACAATGTGACTTACAATTATTTACCTTTTTTTTTAATATAAAATGTAAAAATAATCCAGGTAAAAGATATGAACTTTCACATCGCCAAGTAATCTACCTGGATTTCATAAGAGTTGTTGTCTGTGGATCTTGAGATAAGTAAAACTGCTCTGAGGTACACGTTATACGAGAACAGCTGTGTCCCCTGAGCCTGCCGTCACACAGTGCATCATATTGAACAGCGACTAATATGGAGCTCGGAGGGCACTTAGCTGGACCTCTATTGGTTTTTTTAGCCTAAGAAAGACTGACTGCAGGCTGTCAGGCAGAGTCGCACCTCCCACACACATACATCTGACAAATGCCAGCGGCGGTTTACTGCAACCACGCAGCCGGGCTTACCGGGACATTTGTATATCTGGATTTTATTTCGGTTTGAGATTTCACGGAGAAAAAAAAAGGTTGTTCAAAGGTTGCTCCTGCATTTTATCTCCTCCCAGAGTAATTGCTTTAGAAAATGAGTCTGTCCACAGCCCAGGTTTAATTGGAATTAAACAGAAATATATGGAATGGCGCGCCACTCTCGCTGTTAGATTAACTGGGTCTATAAATGTCTGCCGAGGCAATCGCATTAGAAAAATATGTGCATCCGTGGGAGTGTGTGCAAGCATTGATATGTAGATGTGTATGCAAGGCTGTCTCTGCTGTCTGTGCAGTAGCTTCCCGTGTGTGTGCATATCAGTTTAGGTTAACCCGTTCTACACAAGGTCAGAGCAAACATGAAATCAGCTCGAGGGGCGAGGACAGCGTCCTCATTCTTCTTCATACCAGCTAATGTCCTGCCTTGTCTATCATGCGTGTGCTCTCTCAAGAGGGCCATGAAATGTATTACCCGCTAATGCAACATGAATCGCTCATCGAAGCCTCAGCCACGGACCAGGAAGTGAGTAAAAGCACATGTCGTTTCGGAAAGTGTGTTTTTAAATGAACCACACCAGATGCACACGTTTACCTCCGATGCCTCTACCTTCTTGTAAATCTCTAATTAACGCCGTTGATCCTTGTGTGTTGCTAAATCAAATCAGAGGTAGATCTAAGGGATGATTCACAGCCTCTTATTGATCATAGGCTTCAATTAATTGAGTGCACTTGAAGTATCCTGCCGCAGTGGCAAGCACCTGGTTGAGTAATTAAGCATCGTGTGCAGTCAGTCCGTTGCACAGCTCCCCTACTGACTGCATGCGGAATTAGGATAAATACTGTGAGGTCGGATTACTGCCTGTTGTGAGAAATAAAAAAATCATACTGAGAAGACGAAGTGACACAGTCAATGCAACTTATAATGCAGCAATTCTCCACAACATCTACAACAAGAAATCACCTTCCAGAAAAAAATAGCACTGAAAAACAATCTACCATCAAACTATTTCTATTAGCAGATTCATGTGCAGAATCTGTTGGCAGCGGGACTATATTTTGGTTCAAGCAGTCTTTGGTTGAATGCAGGTAAACAGTCCACGTGGAGAGCAGAATCGGAGACAGACATTGGCCGAAATGCAATCTGCTAACTCACCGCCAATCGTCTGACAATGGGTACGATTCATTTTGGTTCAGAATTAGCTGGTAAACTGGCTGCAAGTCTGGTCGTACAATTTGTCCCTCAACTCCCAACTCTGCATGTCAGGTCAGGTCGAAGTGTGGACAACGAGCAACGCACGGAAAAGGCAACTCCTTCAAGTTGAAGGCAACCGGTTAAGTCATTAAAATGCAGAGTCCGGAAGGACGACACTTGGTAAACAATTTGTAACACAATACCCGGCAGCTTTTCTTCTGAGAAGCAGACACAAGTCTAAAGACGAATGCACTTGAATGCATGGTCAATAGTTCAAATGGAACGTGTCAATACGGCTTTAAAATAACACAAAAACAAATCTGCCAAAGTTTTCTAACGCCTTTGAGTTCTACAAGACAGAGGTTCTTCAGGTTCACATTCAGTCTAATAACTTAATACGCGACATTAGAGATGAGATATTTTGGGTTTAATGTCAATTCTCTGCTCTCTGCAGCTGTGAACCATTTGGAGAGGCGGCGCAGTGGCCTGAATCGCACACAGTGACAGAGCCCCGGAGACGGAAAGTGTCTCTTTGTGTTAGACAGATTAATGCAGGGGACAGTCAAACTAAGACGGGTCGGAACATGAGGGACGACGGGAGAACTCAATGCACTGACTCGATACAGAGGGACTGAAATACACTGGGACAATAGAAGAGATGTGAGTAAAGGGATGGCAGAGAGAGCGAGACCTACAGGAGAGAGTGGATGCAAAAGAGGACAGAGAATATCAAAGGAAGAGAAATGTCTTCAGGCAGATTCAAGTTTTAATAACAAACATTTCTTGGAGGCAGGGCTGCTCTGAAGGCAGAAACAATGTGTGAGTTTGAGTGTCCCATCTATAAGAGGCCTAATGTTGGACTGAACTGATTAAAAAGGCACAAGAGGAAAACAAATCGTCTAGTCGAGTAAATGAAAAAAACAAGTTGTTGCCGTTTGACCAGACTTCCTGCTTCACCATTTAAGTCGGACTGTTAGCTGCAAGTTGTGATCCGAGACACTGTGCAGCGAGGTTTAATAAAACACAAAAGGCACTGAGAGGAGAGAAGAGAAGAAGAGAAAATGAATAAATAAAGGACGACACGGACAAGCCGGGATCGGGCCTCGGGGATGGAGAGTGAAGAGGATGAGTGAATAACTAGCGAGGACAGTAGGAGGGAGGAGCGGGGGAAGAGGGGATGAAGGAGAGGAGCAGAGGGGAGAGGAGATGAAAGAGTGGAAGGGCTTGGAGAGCTGGGTTGGGGCTCCGGGGACACGCGAGCGAAGAGGCTGAGAGAGAGGGACCAGGTGCCGCTGCAGGGACGCTTGCTCCATCGCTACGTTCGCGCTAGCAAAAGAAGGCAGAGATGGAAGTCGCGCTGTGAGCTCGGGGGCCTGGACGCCGGCGAGCGAGTGTCAGTCACGGGAGGAAGAGTGTATTTGCCCCGTCGTTGACGCTCCCGAGCCAACCACCAGTGCAGCGTTCCATGGCAAATGACCCCGCAGGAAAGAGCTGCGTTTTGGATTTCTTTTTCCACTTTTTGTTTTTTGTTTAGCGTGTGTTTGCGCCGCCATAGCCGCTCTTCAGACGCAATTACTGAAGCCAAAGTATGCAGTGTTTGTTTACTATGAAAGCGACCTGCCACTCAGGATTTCAATTAGCATCCTCTCCGACTGTGAAGTCGCGCTTACAAACCGAGTGCGAGACGAATGCCGAGAAGAATGAACACAGATAAGCTGTAGCAGACACCAGCTCTGGCCAGGCTGGATATGACTACCGGTACATCCCGCTAGATAACAGGACCACAAACACATTTGAAGTGTTATCACCTGCAAGGAGAGTTACTGCTGTCAATATAAACAAAAGAACGAGACGAGGCAAAGACGTTTGGCAGAAGACATAAGACAGTGTGAACTTTAGCTCCCAGGACCTGTTGTAGTTTTTTTAAATGACATAAATGGGAAAAAGAAACATCTCACTTACAAATGATTTAGCTGTGGTAATAGTGGGTTTAATGGGAGTTCCTTTATGCTTTGTTCGGATCATTTTCTGTAACCAGTGTAGCATGAAAGCGTGTTGGAATTAGCAAGCTAGCTAAGTAGCCAGCTACCGGCAAGTTAGCTAAGTAGCCAGCTACGGGCTAGTTAGCTCGCTAACTCCACCTTGTTTTCCTGCTGCACCGGTTACAGGAAAAAAAAACCCCAACAGCAGACCATTGCTTCATCTTACTAATATTTTAGCCTACGAGCAACATTTCTTTCCATGTTTCTAATAATTCAGCCGTGACGGCTGAGAAGGTGAACAAAAGATTAAGCTAGCAACATTTCCTCGACATCTCTGGAGCGTTTCTCTGACATGCTAGCTCGCTATGATAACAATGTATTATCTCTAATGTATGTAATGTCAATTCTTGCCCAGCAACACAACCAGATGACAATTTCCATGTGTTGCTTAAGGCCACTGCTCCGAGGTCGTTCATGTTTGCCTCCAGTCTTTCCTTTGTTTTGCCTCCAGGTAACACTGTAACTAGTTTGTTCTGCTATTTGACTATGCTTTGTTGCTATTGCCCTATGTTTATTGTTGTGCGCCAATCACCAAGCCAAATTCCTTGTATGTGCAAAGGTACTTGGCAATAAGCCGATTCCGATTCTGGTGTATATTGTGTTCGCTGATAACAAACCGCCCTCAACAACTGTGCTTTAAATTGCCTTAAGAGTTCCAATTAAATTAAGCAAGTTAAGCAGCACCTGTACCAACACGCAGTGTGAATTCCAGATGTATTTCTTCCTAAATATTCCCGAGTTGAGGAAACAATAAAAAGATGTTTCCTTGACATAGTTTGTGAACACTACAAGCACTCCTCATTGAAGCTTGGGATTACAGCTGCCTTCTTGCATTAGAAGTAGGCCACGTCTTCAAGAAATGGTAATGATGCCAATTAACAGTTTAGCTATTAATTAAACACACACGCACGCACGCAGGGATAATAATGTGGATCCATGTTAAGTCTTTACTAATGGTCTGCTACAAACTAATTGTTTTCAGTGGGTTGTTCAGTGGGACAGAAGAAGAGTCATTTGTCACAGTAAGGTCGCGGGTTTGACCACTTGAGTAGACGAGTGTGCTACAAAGCGTCCTTTGGTGAGACTGCGCGCCTCTAATCACTCGCTCAGACAAATGCTTAAAATGCAGAAGATGAATGCAGACGAGCGAGCAGCGAAAGTCGTGAGGCAAACAAACTGCAGCGTTGCCATCACCAGCAATAAGCAGCCGTCGCCTTCCACCCGGCTGTAAGTAATTCACTTGAAGTGCGGCGACTAATTCATATGAACTAGTATCCATCACTGAAAAGATCTCGCATCGCCATGCGGCGCACTTGAACGGTGCAACTGCTTTGCATGATAATGAGCGAGGCCGGGGATCGCACTTCAATCCCCTGCAAACTAAATATCTGATATATAATATCTGACATAAAGAATGCACAAGATTCGGACGGCACGGCGGTGAATGTGATTACAGCGGAGGAGTCACGCCTCCACCCACATTTCATGTAGTACAAACAGTATTATATCATTCACGAAGGAGTTCTTTTAGTTCTTATCGATTCTATTTGGATTATATATTGTCCGTATATCTGACACCATAGCTGAAGGGTTGCTGTTGTTGTTAATATGTCAGAAAAAATATTTAAATCCATATACAAGGCCTGACATAAGTGTGAGGCTGCAAGGAGACGTAGTAATCATGTTCTGGCAGCTTCACATCCTCTGTAAAAAGCTGATGTAAACTAAAGAGTCTGTTTCAATCATCAGCCTTTAAAGGTTTTAGTGTCTCGGGCTTTTTTGACATTTCTAACAAAATATTTGAGAGTAAAAACCAGTGCAGTGAAATGCCAAACTATCTCCTGCAAGCCATAACAAGTGTGAACCCTGACAGAGAGGAGTTTTACTCGCACAAAACTAAACCGCAAATCTAAATTAGAAGGTCGAAATGTCGCATTCTTAACACTTTTGGTCAAATGTGATCGGAAGATTGGCGGTGCGATCCCTGGCTCCTCCAGTCCGCATGTCGAAGTGTCCTTGGGCAAGACACTGAACTGTAATGAGGGTCATCAAAATCACCCCTAAATGATCCCGTACGTATAAAAATAGAGGCGAAAAAACCCTGAACAAACAGCACTTGTGCTCTTGCCAAGCTCCGTAGATATGAACTGCATGAATGTTGCCAGAAATTGTGCCATTTTTGTGTTCTTTCCCATTTTCACATCTTTGTGAAAATAGACATGAATTACAAAGCACCAATGAAATACTGTGTGTAATGCAGGTACAAACACTCCATCTAATTAAAGAGCGAATTGTAAATTACTGTAGCTGAATTGGCAGCAGGCATTCGAACAGCGCTGGGACC
>CM051703.1:21357576-21385076 GCA_028022725.1 Lycodopsis pacificus | reverse complement strand
GAGACGTTTTTCAGGATTATTGAGTAATAATTGTGTTATTGTTTGTGTATGTAATACAAACCAACTGGTTCAAGGATTTTCAAAAAAAATGAGGGTCAGTATCTTCAAGATAGAATACGTCTGTCCAATCAGAATCAAGGACAATTACTTAAAGTTAACTCTGATGTTGAATACGTTAATATGAATAGAGAGGCGAAGCCCCGCCCCTTCTGTTGGACCACCAATGGACCCATAACACACATATGATGTTTGTCAATTTAAAAGATATTTTTTCAAGTCAAGAAAGCTTATGAAGTAAAAGACTGACAATAAGTAGTTAGAAATACACACACAAAGTATTGTAAGTGACGTCTTCCTCTGCAGCTATGTTGTCTGTGTGTCTGGTACCAGGATGGAGCCAAACCAACAACAGGTTCAGTGATGTAGCACAACTGCAACCTGATTTTTACATAGTTTGTAAAAAAAATACGAGTATTTTATTGCAGCTCTCATCTCAAAGTCAGTTTTTAGAAAATAAAAATAATATAAAATGTAATAAATAATAAAATACCCCAAAACACAAGTTTTTGTTCATTCAAATCCCATGAAGTGTTTGGCACAGAAGGAGCGAGAAACAAAAGGAAAGAGAATTTGAACCTCCTGCAAACGGCCACACACATCGTGTATATTCACCACCTTGAAAAAGCGTCTCTTGCCGCGACCGTCTCCAGCCTCGGTGTTCATAACTGCGGCCGCGGGGCCGGAGCTCACGCCAAAGCGGACCCTCCTTAAGAAAGCCGTGTTCGTGTGACCGAGTTAATGGCCTCAGTCGCAGGAGGGGGCAGAGGGTCAGCGAGCTGCAAGATGGACGGCGGCGGCCGAGCACCGCCACGGGCTGCAGAGAGAGCTAGACGAGGGGGGGGGGGGGTGCTTTGATGGCTAATGCAATAACCACAGCTTCAGTGTGTATTAGACTCAACGTCAGTAGAGAGCCAAACATACACATTCAACATCAACTAGCCTTCATAAACTGCCTGCATGGTGAAGTCGGAGAAGTCAAGGGGTGGCACTGTCTCTCAATTAAAAAGGTATTTCTATGGCATCAGCTATTTTGTGATGGCGGGGGTTCATCCTCAAGGAAAAACCTGTTTTATGGCGTTTTGCAATTTCAATCTAAATGGGTGATTAGGTCTGAGTGCAGCTGGCATATCACTCTTTTTTATTGACAATGTGCCCCTTCGGAAGCCATTTGGGGGCCAAATAACTCTCGACTTTGGAGTTATTTACCAATTTGCCATTCTTGAAAAGACGTGGTGACTTTCACTGGCGTGTGTTGAGACATTTGTGTCTTTGCAAAGCGGATCGATCGCTCAAACTAGCTGAGAGAAATCTTAAAGGTGTCGCAACGAAAACAGGATTAAACTTGTTGAAAATGTGCAGCAAAGAAAAGCCTTTTATCCTGTCGCGTCGCTTTGACTCGTGTGTGTTAGTTCACTCTTTACTTGTGAATAAGGCATTTTATTCTTCTTCTTCTCCCATTGTTATTATAATGTTATTACACGTGCACTCATTGTTAAATCAATGTGGATTAAAGTTCCAGCTGACCTGCCTGTGTGTATATACAAAGGAACCAACGACAGCTTGGAACAGAGACGCCCATCCAGAGGTTTAAACTCATCCTTTTCACCCTAAACATAATCACCTCTCCTGCCCGTCACAAACCACAAATCCATTTCCAAACACAGAGTACACACCAGTGCTATCGCTTCAGAGCAGGCTTCAGTCGACGGGTACATTCCGTCGTACATTTCCCTGTGACTTTTGCCTCAACAGGTCTAGTTTCAGCCATTAAATCCATTAAAGCCTTGTTTCCCCCCCCCGCTGAGAAAAAGTAAAATAAAAACCGAATTAAAAGAGTAAAAGTGAAGTAGAGCTGCCGTCTTTGGCTCGTAAAATAACATCTGATGTGACACGATACACACAGAATATACAAAAATAAATAAAAACAAAAAATGAAACAAAGTAATCTGCCGCGGCAGAAGTCGCCTAACACGGCCCGCCTTAATCTTTGAAGCTTAGTTGTAATCTTCAGGATTTTAGTCTGGAAAGCATCCACTCGAAGCAGCTAGAAGACAAATGAATCCGCAAACTCACAGAAATGTGCTGCCTGCCAGAACTGCTGCACCTCGTGAGCGACACATTTAACGACAGCACGTGTCATAGAAACGTTGTGCTTCTTGCGTTAAATGTATTGGAAGAGATTATTTATTCTCGGTAGATGAGGTAGGAGAATATTTCCTCCAAACAGGGAAAATCAATGGCAGCCAAGTGAGTGGGACATTCGTCTAATCAGGCAAAAATGGACGTTCACTGTGGCGTTTACTGAGGCGGACCATTCCTCCCTGCATGGAGGGAGGGAGGGGGGGGGGGGGAGACGCAATAAAGTCCGGGTGAGGGGAGCTGTAAATATCCGAAACTTCACCCCAGGCCTTTCAAAGCTGATCTAGAGCCAGTTGGGCATGGAGGAGGAAATGCTCCCGGCGAGGGCCAGCGTCCCGAGGAGGAGATCCTCCCACACACACAGTGGTCGCTCGGAACCCGCCGAGAGGAACAAATAGTCAAGCCTTCGTATCTACCGGCCCGACGATCGCCAGACCACGATCTTAATGACAACTGTGCTGACAGTAACGTGTGAATGATGGTATTCTGCAGCCTTGAGGCAGCAGCAACAAGACGTCCTCAGTGAAAGAGGAGGTTGTGATTATTCATAGCTTTATGAACAAACAAAACCTAAAATCGACTCTCAGTGGGAGTCAGTGAAGGGAGATCAGCAGCACAACACAAATGAGGTTCCTCTTTCTTTTGCCAGAGTGGAGACTTTTCCGGCGAATCACAGTAATCCAGATACGAGGAGACGAACGCTCTGCATAAGTACATCCCCAATTCCAGACTGTGACTTCTGTCACCATCGCCCTGAGCGGGACTTGGTTTCACAGCAGAGCTTTTAGGTTTATCAAATTTCAAAGCAAAATTACCCATAAAAAAAGGCCAAAAGATTTTGCCACATGGCCTAATGCATAGCTGTCGGGACCCAATAGATCCTTTTTCGTCTTTGAGGGTCTCGTTCTCTGAGACTGAGAGTAAACAATGTTTCGCCATCGAGCATCCAATAAGCTCTAGGCTCTCGAAAACGGGCCTCAAAAGTATATCATCAAAACAAATAGCAAAAAAAATCGGGAGCGGGGGTGAAAGAAAAAATAAATCAATGTGTAGAAAAGGACGGTGAAATGTTGTTTCATCTACTCGTCACTCAGTTTGTTCCATAGAACACTGCAAGGGAACAACAACACAGCAGTGAGCGATACCCACGCGCCAGTGCAACGACTGTGAGATGGATCTTCTGGTTCTTATGTTGACATTTCTGATAATTAATAGGTGTGTAACGATCCATCGATCAGGAGTCATTCATTCATTCATCAATCAATTCAATGCTGAATGCTCCAACGTGTGAGGCAAAGGACAAACATCGGCGCTCCGGATGGGTCGTGACTTCTGCAGTTTGGAACAGTCGTCATATAAAATTCTATAGTAAATGCCGTCACAGGTGCTGCCTGGTAGTCGTGTTACGTTAACGTTTCCAGGCGCTGGTAAAACACGTGTGACACTTTTAGTTGGCGCAGTGTGTGTGTGTGTGTGTGTGTGTGTGTGTGTGTGTGTGTGTGTGTGTGTGTGTGTGTGTGTGTTTCAGCTGGGTGACGTGTTCGAGTGGCAGAGCATCATAAAACCAGGCACCGGTGGACCTAAATACCGGATCACCCGCTAAGTGGAGCGCTGACACAAACTCCACTCATCGGCCGACGAGGAGAAGGCGACATGACGGCGCCGGCCCATTTCAGCGTTTGGATGATTCGCACATTGAATCATTCAAACCGGGTTCTGTTGGTACTTCCCAAGCAAAGTGGAATCAGGCCACCTGCAGGCCTGCAGGGATTCCATCACTTCCAGAGACAACTGCGCCACCTCTCCAGCTCCTCTGCTGTAAAAAAAAACAAGTCTCGTGGATAATGTCTCCAGCAGAGCACACTGTGAGACATGCTTTCCCATCATGTCTTTGTATGTCAGGTGTAATAATTACTTCCCAATTACACACACACACGCATAACTCCCGTGACATCTGACTGATTTCCAACATTTTCGGTCTCCTGCTGGTTTGCAGTCAGACATCTCCAGTATAAGCCTAATGTGCCGCCTGAACATCCCTAATGTGGATTAGATATGCATGGATGTGTCTGCCAGGAATCCTTCCCTCCCTGACGTGCTACGACTAAAAATGCTGCCGTGTGTGTGTGCGTGCGTGTGTGTGTGTGTGTGTGTGTGAGTGAGTGAGTGAGTGTGTGTGTGCGTGAGTGAGTGAGTGTGCGTGCGTGTGCGTGAGTGAGTGAGTGTGCGTGCGTGTGTGCGTGAGTGTGTGTGTGCGTGAGTGAGTGAGTGTGCGTGTGTGTGTGCGAGTGAGTGAGTGTGTGTGTGTGTGTGTGTGCGTGTGAGTGTGTGTGCGTGTGAGTGTGTGTGCGTGAGTGTGTGTGTGTGTGCGTGCGTGCGTGCGTGTGTGCGTGAGTGAGTGTGTGTGTGTGTGTGTGTGCGCGTGTGTGTGAGTGT
This sequence comes from Lycodopsis pacificus, assembly GCA_028022725.1. NCBI lineage: Eukaryota > Metazoa > Chordata > Actinopteri > Perciformes > Zoarcidae > Lycodopsis > Lycodopsis pacificus. The sequence continues at coordinate 21,380,441 of CM051703.1, read as the reverse complement.
GAGTGAGTGTGTGTGTGAGTGTGTGTGCGTGAGTGTGTGTGAGTGTGTGTGCGCGTGTGTGTGAGTGTGAGTGAGTGTGTGTGTGAGTGTGTGTGCGTGAGTGTGTGTGAGTGAGTGAGTGAGTGTGTGTGTGCGTGAGTGAGTGAGTGTGCGTGCGTGTGTGTGTGCGTGAGTGAGTGTGTGTGTGCGTGAGTGAGTGTGTGTGTGCGTGAGTGAGCGTGCGTGTGCGTGTGTGTGCGTGAGTGAGTGTGCGTGAGTGAGTGAGTGTGCGTGCGTGTGTGTGTGCGTGAGTGAGTGTGTGTGTGCGTGAGTGAGTGTGTGTGTGCGTGAGTGAGCGTGCGTGTGCGTGTGTGTGCGTGAGTGAGTGTGCGTGAGTGAGTGAGTGTGCGTGCGTGCGCGTGTGAGTGTGTGTGTGCGCGTGAGTGAGTGAGTGAGCGAGCGAGCGAGCGAGCGTGCGTGCGTGCGTGCGTGCGTGCGTGCGTGCACCGTGTTGACATGAAACCCTGCACTCTAAACACATATGGCTCTTACTTCCTGTTTCAACATGCACACCCTGAGGGACTAGGACGTCTTTTTTAAGACTAGTCTGACCTGGAAAACTACATCTAACGAGGAGGAGAAGCCAACAGGTACGTGGTACAAATGCACGTATGACTGCATTATAGGAAAGTGACGATCTACCACTTTAAACAAGTACACATACATTGTTACTGTGCCGTTCGACCACCAAATTCTAGGCAGCTCAGCTTGAGTGCAAGTTGATGTTTGTGCCGAATTTGAAGAACTTCCGTCCTGCTCCGGACGCTCAGACGGACGGACAAACCGCTGTTGGAGCGGCATGAAAATATTTGGAATCAATGTTTGTGTGCGTGCATGAAACCAGTGGAAGCCCTGCCTCGACCCGGTACCTTTAGATTGAAGTCATGATGAAGCGACCGGCCTGTTTGTTGGATAATAATGCTGACTGTTCATGCTGAGAGTGCACTTTTTGCGAATGAGTGATAGCCGAGGAGTGAAGACTCCAATGATTTGCTATAGAGAGCTGGTGATCCACAGTAACCCGCTGGTAATTTGTGCGCTGGATATTGATGTAGCAGAGGGGGGGGGGCATCTTAGACGTGTGTGTGTGTGTGTGTGTGTGTGTGGACATGCAGAGTGAATTTATATGCGTAAACGTTTGCATTAGCAGTGCGAGTGCTAACAGAAGTGCTACGTCTTGGATGGAACCGAGGCTTGTTAATAACATATGTACGCTGTTTACCTCCTCAATGAAAACACACCATTAAAACCACACGTTCACATTGATCGTTAAATCAACTTTAAGGGGGCTGCTATGAAATGATTTAGGTACCAGTGTTCGTGACTGGAACCAACTGCCAAGTACGTGTGCAGAGAGGCAGTGAATACTGATTTCAGCCACAACGCTCAGCTGTGGTGTCGCAGTCGTAAGTACCAAACTAATCATTTCGTTCTTTCAATTGGATTGAATAGACGGACAGACAGACAGACACGCCGTGATTCCCGCAGTGACTGATGCTCGTGACAAGAGCTCGACAGATGGCAACATGTTGTGAAACATGTGCTTTGTCAGTCTGTACAACCTTATTTCTGTTTAAATGTTTCGACATCAAACTAAAGTCCCACTGCGGCCTTCAAATGTGCGCCTCGCGGGTATCACAACATCATTTCGGGGCAATTTTCGCTCAACAAAAAGCATCAAAAGTGTTAAACTGTGCCACACCTGCAGTCAGACATCAAAGACAAAGCAGCCTCTGCACAGCATCGCTGTTCCTGTGTTGTAGCAGCAGCTCCACTGCAAAGACAGGAGAGTTGTTTCGATACTGATACCGGCTCTGATGAAACCTATATTGCCGGATCGGGTATCGGCAAGAACACCAGTCTATGCACCGACCCGATATCACGTCATTGACACTTGTCAGTCTCTATCCGATCCGTCCTGAGCATGTGCAGCTCTCAACAGAGACGAGGGAAGAAGCCGTTTCCCGTCATCAGCTCCGAACACCGATGATAAATCCTTTTTTTTTTACAGCATTCACTTCCCTCTGCAGCGTCAGTGTGTTAGTGGCAGAGTGGAGCAGTACCTTTGAAGAAGCAGTCCTTGCTGTGCACCACGTAGATCCGTCTCCTCTCCAGGCAGGCGGTGCGGTACACCTCGCAGTGGTTCTCGTAGAACCTGCCGTCCGAGCCGCACACCGGCACAAAGGAGGGCCGGCATTTCTCCTGGCAAACGCACTCTGCGCGGCCGGTTTCTGCCATCAGCACACACTGTCGCCCCCGACCGCAGTACGTCCTACGACAGGGATCTCCGTCAGGGTCAGAGAGGGCTGGAGGAGCGAGGGAGAGAGGAGAGGCTTTATTAAGGGAAGGTAAAGAGACAACGAGCAAGTTCACGAAACCTTAAGAGACAGAAATTCTATATCCACAATGTTGTACTTATTACTCACTGAAACAGTGTACAGGTACAAGCCAAAGCTGCACAATGTCAACATAAAACAACAGCGTCGCATGAGCACAGATTGCAACCATAGACTGTAGATAAGAAGTGGACGTCGTCGCCGTGACGTCAGCCGTTGGTGTGTGGACTGATGTTATGAAGCCTCGAGTTTGACGTTTTTGCCGACGCCATCTTGAAACTAGAGATTGAGACCATAAACTCATGTTTACAATGTTTACTGAGGGAATAAATCAAGAGAGAAGTAGAGTCATTTTCTCATAGACTTCTATACGACCAGAGGAGTCGCCCCCTGGTGGTCAGTAGAGAGAATGCAGCTTCAACACATGAAGCATCGGCTTCCCGTTCAGAACCGGAGGTTTCCGTCTGATTGAAAACTACAAATTTGTGGAAGCGTCCTCGCGGATGCATATCCAGCCGATTTACCGAATATAATATTAATAATAATTGACAGTAAAATGTCTGGGCCCTGAACTGCAACCAGCTGTCTTTGCCACCTTCATTCCTGTGAGCCACATCAGCAAATACATTGAGCAGCACATGAATTTCGTCGTGTAAACCGAAATTGAAGTCGTCTCCCAGCTGCTGCAAACTAACAAAGACCCACAAGTAGGACTCTGAAACTAACCTGGCACTATCTCTCCCCCAATGGCTGTTCGTTACTTTGTGTGGTTCCTGGCGCTCCACATGAGCCTCTAATGAAACATGCTGTTGGGGTTCAGGAACAGATTCATGATAATAGCATCGATGATGATGCACCACTCAGACAGGAAGAGGCCTCGCCTTCTTCTCCTGCCAAGTGCAACAGCTGCTCAACCAAACACCTGATCTGCAGCAGCAGTTTGTGAACTTGATAGAGACTCTGAAACAGGACGGATGAACGTCAACATTATCCCACGATGACATGACATCAAGGGGCGATTCTCAATGTTTGCATGGTGCCGTCATCATTAGAAAAAAACTTGTGAAGCAGTGAGGATTACCAGTTCATTCTGTATAAATATATATGACAATAAATCTGCTGCAAATACTGTAACCGTATTGTCCGATAGCGCTCCTGCTTTATGGAAAACCAAACAAGCCTTAAACTCATCCTGATTCAAACACATGAGAATAAAAATACAGGAAATATATCAATTCATCTTGTAACACAGTAACAAGATAAATTGTTCGCAAAAAATATGCAACAGAAATAGAAAAAGAATCTCACGCCGAACACCTCCGTGCCTGACGACAGCCATGAGACGGTGCCAACGTGGAGAAACCTGCAAAGCCATAAGCCAGGCGTCCTCGTTAACACGTCACATACGTGTGAGCGCATCCCAACACTAACACACAAAGATGTGCACGCAGGTGAACGTGGAGCTCACACCTTCTGCCTTACCTACTCTAGCCCCCCAGCACACACACACACACACACACACACACACACACACACACACACACACACACACACACACACACACACACACACACACACACACACACACACACACACACACACACACACTGCTTGAAGACGTTTCTGTTTGCTGCTGCCTTTAATTGAACCCGATTCAATAAATATATGAATCAATTTCCTGCATTTCTGCATTTCACTACTGCATTTTATTTCTTAGTGTTTTAATGTTTTAATGACTGTTTTTATGGTTTCTTAATTGTTTTTAAATCTCCTTTTCTTTTGCCTTATGTTTTGATGCTTTTAATGGTTTTATGTGACGCACTTTGAATTACCTTGTTGTTGAAATGTGCTATACAAATAAACTTACCTTGCCTTGTGCCAGCTCCTGCCTTACACACACACACACACACACACACACACACACACACACACACACACACGCAAGCATCTCCATCATCACTGCCTGGGACACCTCGCTTCTTCCCCCCTGATTTAATCTATCTGCACTTAAAGCGAGCCAAAAAGCTGCTGATCCAGCCAGACGCTCCACCTCGGTTTGATCTTCCCAGACTCCGTGAGCTTGACCGGACCCCCCCCCCCCTCCCCTCCCCCTCCCCCCTCCTTCTCCTGATTCATGGGCCTGTGGGTCTTGGCCGTTATAGCAGTAAAAACGACACGGCTCACAAAGATACTAGCGAGGCATCTGGTGGCTCTCGAACCCATCTGGAGAATGTCAATGGTAATAAATTTGACATAAAAGTTGATTTGAAAAACCTGCCCTGAGTTTACACATTGTTCATGCGATCGTGAGGAAGCTCGATCAATATTAGGAAGCAGGAACGACTCCTACGCAGGCACCCACATACAATTCATCAGCAGAGGAGCAACTCCAGATCAGAATTAGATTTATGTGTATTTACATGTTTAAGCGAATATATTTTCACAAGCAAAGACATGAATTGTTAAATGACAGTTCGAGAGTCAATTTGACAGATTTGATCTACACTCACACACTAAAGGGTGAGGAGTGGGCGTCGTCGTCATGAAGACTATTTACTAATGGTCATCCAATGGTTTGTGGACTTCGCTTTGAAGCCTTGAGTTTGACATTTTGGCCATCGCACCAGTGAACAGAAGTGAGCATATTTGGACTGTGGAGAAGTGACTTAGAGACGCCGTCTACGGCTCTGATAGCGACCTGTCAATCACTGCGTAGCCCCGCCCTAAAGCGTCCCCTGCTTTATGGTCTGTGTGACTCTAAATGGACCATAATGTACTAAATGAACATCATGCTGTATTGAAGAAGACTTGAAACTAGAGATTGAGACATAAACTCATGTTTACAATGTTTACTGAGGGAATAAATCAAGAGAGAAGTAGAGTCATTTTCTATAGACTTCTATACAACCAGAGGAGTCGCCCCCTGGTGGACATTAGAGAGAATGCAGCTTTAACACATGAAGCTTTGACTTCACTTTTGAGAACCGAAGGGTTGCCGCAGGTCTGCACAGCTGAATTGTGTTAAGGACTGCAGCAGTACCGGTTCTATGGCTGTGTGTTTATCCTTCAAAAAGAACTGGTCTAACATCACATACAAAGCTTCACCCTTAATTGACCCAGTTGAGTTTTAGCACTGTTTCATCTTTTTAAATTTCAAGCACTCCGTCTGCCTCTTTTCTTTTTTACCTTTGATGTTAACAAGCTGTGTTGTTTGCCATGGAAACCAGGGTAAATATAAAAGGAGGCGACTGTTGGCTGCAGCACTGTGAGAAACAAGACGCACTACATGAATTAACTCAAAGAAAACAACACTACGCTGAAAATGGAATCATAATTCGAACAGATAAAGAAATAAAGGTATAAAACTGATAAACGTTGCTGCTCGTAACATTACATCCTGTTTATGGGACACTGTGAAAGGCTGCTTTACCGCTACGAGGAAGTGAATACGCATCCAAAAGGGACTCAGTGGCCATAGTGCTGATACGATGCTGAGACGGGGTCATTCTATTATCCCTCTGTGGAATAAGGCTAACATCCTACTGGCTTGACTTAAAAGAGCACAGTCCAGGCTTTGATAATCAAACAGCAGGAAACAGAAATTTAATTTGCCTGCAGTAAAATCATATCTCAACCGACAGCATATTCAACATCGGAGGACAAAAGTCCCATAATTACACAAAGACGATACAAGGGCCGAAGCACAGAGCCACACACACACACACACACACCCTCCGACTCACTTTGAGGTGTCACTATGCAGACGAGCAGACACTCTTGAGTTCAGTCAGTGTCTAAATCACAACATCTGTTGCAAACAGAGGCTCACTGTCAGTAACAACACAGATATTTACTGCTCATTTATCAATGCGTCGATCAACATTTCAAGATTTCAATCATTTATTAATCACTTATGACGTTTTTAAAACAAACACATGTTCTGGGTCCAGCATCTTTCATCTGTTTTATAGAAATGTAAATTGAAAATCTTCGAGTTTTTAAACTTTTTAAACCAGATTTGTTCATAACTTCAGTAAAAACTGCTCATCAACTAATCTAACTCATTTTCTTGGCCTATTCCGACTTTAGGTGCTGCTTTTACTTCGTTATTCTCATCTATTATGGATGTTTGTATGGAAAACACACAATTTAGGAAATAAATGATTGTATTTATACTTAAATATTTGCTTTGATAAAAAAAATAATCCGCCGATCAATCTGTGCATCTCCAGACGTTTAAAGGTGCAAGATTGGGAGCATTTCCATTGCCTCTCGGCGGCTCTCAACGTGGCAACAGTGTTTACCTGAGGGGGGGGGGGGGGCCGGTGGACCGATCAGCTGTAAACTGCCGGGCTATGTCAACAAAGCAAGGAGAAGCTCGGATAGCAACACAAACAGAGGGAGGTCGACTTTGTTCTCTGCTCAGATGGACTTCACTCATCGGTATCTTTACAGAGATAATAGCTATATTACTGCTCAGAATGTTCACTATTGGGTTCCAGGAGTCTGCTGGAGGAGGCCGTGGTGTTGGGGGCGGAGGAGGAGGAGCGGAGGAAGACACACATTCAATTCCTCCCCCTTTGCCCTCTCGCATTCTGCTCAGAGAAAAGAGGACACGAACAGCAGCCGTTCAAACAACAGAGACGACAGCGCATAAAGAACTTCCGTCTGCAATGCACAAGCTGCCTGACATTTAGCTAAGTCCTGTAGCTCATCCATGCTCTCCTCTCGGACCACGTTGGCTGCAATTGTGGCTCGCTTAAGAGGCTAACAGTGTCGTTTGATAATCATCCCCGTCTGAGCCGCGGGCGGAGTGCTTATTAATGGCTCTTACAAGTTCAGACGCTGTGCGTAAGGCCGAGACAATGCCAGGCCGCCCTCGCATCCTCTCTCTCTCTCTCTCTCTCTCTCTCTCTCTCTCTCTCTCTCTCTCTCTCTCTCTCTCTCTCTCTCTCTCTCTCTCTCTCTCTCTCTCTCTCTCTCTCTCTCTCTCTCTCTCTCTCTCTCTCTCTCTCTCTCTCTCTCTCTCTCTCTCTCTCTCTCTCTCTCTCTCTCTCTCTCTCTCTCTCTCCCTCTCTCCCCCCCCCCCCCCCCCAATACCCGTCTGGTGCCGAGCTCTGCTGGGCTTCGGGGAAATTGTTCGGGGAGATTTCCAGGACGTGTTTTTGTGTGTGCGAGGAACACTGTCGATAATTGCCTGCGAACACAGGGGATTTGTATTTATATTAAAAAAAAAAAAAAAAAGTGTAAAGACCACTTTTGCCTTATCTTTCTGACATTTTGTTTTTCCCTCTTTCATTTCCTTTCATGCGAGCAGAAGTGGATGAGAGCAGAAGGGGAGGCGCAGCACGACTGCCTGCCTTTTCATTTGTCTGGAGAAGCTCCAATCTCATCAGTCTCAGCGCTCGCCGTATCACTGTGATGAAGCCATTGGTAATTTGAAATCCAGAGTGAGGCACACAATCGCATATGCCACTGTACACACGGGCAGAGAAGAAGAGAGCGAGTCGATATGTTGCTTCACTCTGGAAGCAAGGCACTTATGTCTAAGCCCCTTGCTCTACTTAGCAAATCAAATATGCCTTGATATATTTATACCTGAGGCCAGACTCCCAAGCTCCTCAAATCCCTTTAACATTTAAAGGCGATCAGAACAAAGTTTTCTTCATTTTGTCTTTCATCTAGCCCCACGGAGGGGGAGTTTGTTGTTTGTGATAAGTCCTCAGAGAGACCAAGAGGGACCAAGCCGAGCTAATTAGACTGGAAGAGCATTTGCCCCGCTGACGTGGGACTCGGAGCCCTCTGATGTCATGAAGCGCCACAGAAACACAGAAGCCGCAGTCACAAAGCCTTAAGGACGTCAGCGTGTGGCATTTACAGAAGCTTTTTTTTGCCAGGAGATAGCTTTTGTTAGATGCAGTTCGGCCGGCGAACGTGTCCTGTGTCGCCTCTTTCGTTTCACTCGTGCGTTTGTGTATGAAATACGCGTACAGGCGTTGGGTTCCGAGGGCCCAAGAAACGCTCAAGTCACAACTGCTGATCCTGCAGATCATTCAATGTGCTCTAAAGCATCTGTGGATAATTCAATTCAGAGACGCGCCGTCAAACACCGTCAGACAAAGCGCTTCTGACGTGCACGCTGAGCTGGAATACCAATGGACAACCGCCGGCGCTCGGCGAGAGACGTCGGGGCGTACACGCAGATAAGAACACGCTGTCCATGTTGCTGCATTGAAGTCAACTGGAATACAGAATAAGAGATGCAGCTTATTCTTAGTGAGACTAATGTTTAGCCCTCTTTCGTGACTTTTTCCAGAGAATCCTTCAGTTGGAATTACTGATTCTTGATTTAAAAAAATGTACTTTCATTTGCTTTATTACACTGTATATTGACTCCGAGCCCATTTATGGTGTTTATTGCAGGAAAAGTCATATTCAACAGAGAATGCAGTCATTTTGTCCGCTTGTAAATTTAAAACTTGTAAACCTCAAAACCAGCAAATACTGGTAAAGTCAGGGGTTCACCGAAGAAATTACATCCTCTTGGCCCCCTGAATGCCAGTACACAATTGAATGGCAATCCATCCAATTGTTTGATCATCCCGTCTCTTCCCGACTCCCTCTGGACACTTGAGACGACTACTACTGCAACACTCCCACACAAAGTAACTTTGGAAGATAATTACACTTAATATAAACTTCGTACCGGAGACATTTTTCTCCATTAAGTGACGCAAATTACCCATTACCTCCACGACCTCTCTCTTAATGGCAGGTTAGCCAGCGCCTCGTCGTTCACTACAGGGGATTGAATGGATTGGACACTGAGGCCATTTCAGTCAGCCAAGTCGAAGTCGTGGAGCGGTTTTGCCGACATGTGGATAAAGAAAATGTACTGTGACCGGCATCTAGGATTGGATGTACTCGGTCCCACACACACAGATTTACATCGAGTGGAGGCTGAAATCATGACTGTAATGTGGCAAACAAAAGGGCAGCAGTGGAGAGGCTTTTAACTGATTTCTGAAGAGGCCTGATGGTGGAAAGCTCAAATATAATGTGAGCAGTCACAGCTGATTAAGAGTACTTGTCACGTCCCTTATTAATACACGCTGACCCTGTTTTTCCTCCCATGTCTTGATGTTGCTGCCGCTCTCACCGTGCCCTAGTCTAGATTATTGATCAGGAAAGATGCAAATGGAGGAAGTTATCGAGAGAAATGAAGTGCTGGTCGCTGCAGGCGTTTGCATGTTCAGACCAAGCGTGGTAACGTACAAAGGCAATGCAAAGACACGAATGCGAGAAATTTGCATGTTGCAAAAGCTCATCAGCGTCGGTCGGCACTGTTTTCCTGAAGATGTCGAATAAGAAATAAGAAAGGACAGACATTTTGTACTCATTTTTACAGAGAACGGAGCAGAGTAGCATCTGTTTAATCTCAGGACACTGCAGAGTTAAAATTTGAGAATGGAATAAAGGTATGACACATGTTAAAGAAATAAAATGCAGTGAGCTAGAGGATGGTCAGCTGAATGAGAGAAAGCAGAAAATAGGACCAAACATTTAATTTAATTAATCCGGAAAGGAAAAAGCCAAGAAAATAGGCAGAGATGGAGAAAAGCAGCAAACCGAGGACTGAGATAAAGAAGAAAAGACGAGGGGTTAAGAGAGCAAGCCCATTAACAGTAAAGTATGAGAATTGATATGAAAATTCAGTGAAAAGGATTTCAACGATGGAGCGGGAAGAAGAGAAAGGCCGAGTCGGCCTCCACAGAGCAGGGATACTCGGCGGGCGCCTCAGACGAAATGTCACCGGGCTCATCTGGCTGGTTCAGCTGATAGACGGGGATCAGAGGATCAATACGGGCCTATCTGCAGCCGCTCCGCCGAGAGGCTCGGCTCTTTTGAAAGAGCAACCTGGTCGAGCTGAGCTGAGCTGCTGCTCTTACCTGGGGCTCTCGCATTATTCAACACATACCAGATAGTTGGGGATTTCTCTGGTAACGACATGATTTTCTTTGTTAGTGATAGGCGAGAGGTTCGGTCATTAACCAGAGCAGGCCCTGAGGATAGAACGTGGTTTATTAGTATTCGTCTGATTCTCTGAAGGTTTGATAATTCCGTTCTTAGCCATATTTTATACTAATATCAATGCCTCTATTTCCATCAGAGTCTCTTTCAGGGGGGCTGGAGCGGGGCTGGAGCGGATCAAAGAACTCGCTGAGCAGAATGCAGTTTTGTAGTCGAGAGCACCTAAACCAAGTCATTACCAAGAACGGAATGTATCGAGACCGAGACAAAGCCAAGACTTTAAAGGGTTGAGACCAAGTCAAGACCAAGACCAGAGTGTATTGAGACCTTAAAAGGGTTGAGACCAAGTCAAGACCAAGACCAGAGTGTATGGAGACCGAGACAAGACCAAGACTTTAAAAGGTTGAGACCAAGTCAAGACCAAGACCAGAGCGTATTGAGACCGAGGCAAAACCAAGACCTTAAAAGGTTGAGACCAAGTCAAGACCAGAGTGTATTGAGACCGAGACAAAGCCAAGACCTTAAAAGGGTTGAGACCAAGTCAAGACCAAGACCGGAGCGTATGGAGACCGAGACAAGACCAAGACTTTAAAAGGTTGAGACCAAGTCAAGACCAAGACCGGAGCGTATTGAGACCGAGACAAAACCAAGACTTTAAAAGGTTGAGACCAAGTCAAGACCAAGACTGGAGCGTATCGAGGCCGAGACAAGACCAAGACTTTAAAGGTTAAAAACAAGTCAAGACCAGAACCTGCAAGTCCCACAATGCAGGACCCACTTAAGAATATTTGGAACATGCAAACCATAGACACGTATCAAACTGATCTGAAATATCTACATTTACATAAAAACACCAGCAAAAAACAAACGAATAAAGATTCTCTTTATTCACCTCTTTTACTGACATATATATATATATACTGTATGTATGTGTATAAGTGCACTGTGAGAAATGTCTTTCAACTCTGCAGAGGTGAATTTTGAGTGTGGGAATTCTCCTTTGTTTTCTGTGAGCAATCACCGTACTGATGTTAACAAATAAATCTGGCAGTTTAGTCTTGAAATGGACTTGAAATTAAATCCTCTTTGTCTGAGATTGATGGAGTAAAGATCCGGGTGATCGTGAGACAAGACCCAGACCTTCAAAAAGTGCCCAAGACCTCTCTGGTTTACTGCAACACTGGCAGAATGTAAAGAAAAAGGTGTTTGAAAAAGAGTGTGAGCAACATCACTGAAACAGACAGATCAATATTTTTTCATGAAATTCAGCTAGGTTTGATGTTGGGTTGAAGCAACATGTTTTCTCTGGGCAACTTGGAGTGTGGCTGCTAACCAGTACAAAAACGAGAGCAGACGGTTCGAGGCAAAGTAAAGTTGAGTGAGGCATGAAGGAAAAGAAAAACTAAAAAAGGCTGCTGAACCATCTGGAAGGGCAGTTTTGACAGCATGTGGAAACTACTGTGAGACCAGAGTGAGCTGGAATTCACACTAGGTATCCTTCAGTCACGTGGTCACATGGTGTGACGGGTATCCGTTTCTCACTCGGTGGAATTTCCTCCCCGTTAGAATTACTCTGTGCTTTCCCCCAATAACTAAGTGTGAGGAAAAGCTGGAAATAATCATAGTTTGGTGCAACAGTCTGACAAACTGGGTGAGCTGAAGTCACAGGTGCTCAGACAGTTGGTAAATGAGCATTTACAATTATTTTTATTGTTATCATCAGTGGTGTAATGGACCGGAGTGGATCCCCCAATGGTTCGGCACGCATGTGACCCGCAGATTAATTACTCAGTTATTCAATCACAGTGTGAACTTTTGACCAGGAGATCAGCAGTGATGCTCTCTAGTCGCCAATCACTGGCTATGTGACATTGTGAACAACATATCCGTGTTGAAATATGCAGCAGGAGAGCGAGTAACGTTAGCAGCACCAGAGCTAATAGCTAACGTTAACGGAGGTTTCACGGACAAAAAAGTTTCCACCGTTTTAATGAAAAGCTAAAATGTGTTTTGACATTCATTTATATCGAACCGAATATGCATATAGCATCAATTCACACTCACACCGAATACAAACTAACCTGAGTGTCATGTTTTGTTCATGAATACAACTGTCGGTTTTAAGCTCGTGCAAATTGCACACCATCTGCTCCGACTCCAGAGGGATCAAAGTTCTGGAGCAGGCTTGGCGGTTTCTTTCCTGACTTTGTGTAGGTGTGTATGCAAGGGTGTCTCAGTGTTAAAAAAAAAGGCACACATAGCTGCCTGTGATTGATCTCTGAGACTCAGTGTAGCTAGTTTACACCATCTGCATTGTTATTCACTGAAATGTTACCGCTGCCGCAGCTGAGGTTACGGCAATATGGGGCTGAAGCATCGGCCCCTCTTCAGCTGCTACACTCATATTTTCACATTAATGCCAGCACAGCCAAGGATGAAATAAGCTCTCAACAGTATTTTTTTGCAGCAGGAATGCGCGGGCATGCGAGCGTGGGGAATATAATCTCTCCTGGAAAGAAAAAAAAGCCCTCTCATCTACAGTCTGCAGTGTATAAATGGAAAGTGTTTGAAAAGAAGCAACGTCCCTCCTGTGTCCTATACGCAGGTCTTTGGAGGCATATGATCTCTATCTTCAAGGCCGAAATTAAATTTCCATCCGTGTGAGAAAGACTGCGGCATAAAAGTGTTTGTTTTCCCTTGTTCAGATATACACTTTTTCCTCAGCTGTCAAACTTTACAATGTTATGCTCGCACATACACTCCATCCCTGTTTATTATCAACACCTTAATCCCTCCGATCCATCTTCAGCACCATCTTGCTCTCACCTCTCCCCGTGTATCTCCCGGTTTATACACCTCCCTACAGTATACTGTATTTCTGCTGACACCACCCCTGAAACCCCCCCCCCCCTGAAACCCCCCCCTCCCTGCAGGGCTCTGGGAGAACAGAGACCGAGCGCCCCCGACGGCCTTGCTCCCACAGCCAAGATGACTAATAGCCCCGGCAGGGTGAGAGGCCGTGGAGGTGAGAGCGAGGAGATCAAGAGGCCATGTTGTTGGCTTCGGCTGCTTCATGCTCTATTCACGCACACGTGTGGTGTTGAATCAAATCCTTTGTGTCCGTTTAGAGCGTGTTGCGGGACACAACAGGATTCTCATAAACGAGCACTGAGGCGTCAGATAAAGAAAAGTCATTGTCTTCACTCAGTGGTGGAAGCAGCATCGTTTCTGTGTGTTAGAGACGTACTGATTGGATTTATGATTATACATTTTGTATTTTACAAATGGGACACAAAAATACAGCAATTATACATATTACAATTTAAATAATATAAAATTATAACACTACAGGTTTAGGGAGGTGTTCCTTTTTCCAGTCCAATAATTTCACTTCTCTTCGGCACTAAATAATATTCATATCCAATATTTAAAAATAGGTAATACATATAAAGTTTAATTTTTTTAAAGGCTCACAACTTCCTAAAACAGCTGGGCACTCAAAAGTAACTCCAACGGGAGTATAAAGCATATTTTTGAGAGGCTATTTTCAGCAGCAGAGTAATAAACGGTTAGTGCTCTGGTGTGTGTTCACGGCAGGAGGACACTGATGATGCGATGGACTCACAATAGAAAGCTCACTGCTGTGTTTCTAGACAGCGATGGAGCACTACAGCACAGAAGAGTAAGCTATACCTGCCTCTGGGTGCACAAACAGTACTTGCTGTTAGGATCACTCCATTGTTGACTTTGGCCTTTTCATGGCAGTGATGGCATGACGACTGCATGAAATATGGATGTAGTCTCCGTGACATCCCGGATAGGTGTCTGAAGAGACATGGGGAAGCTCAAAGTGGGCAGCTCCGGCTCTCTAAACTCGATAAACGGGTAAAGAAGTGGAACCCCTGGGTGACGCGGTAAAGGAAACCGACCTGAGACGGCATCACTCAAAGCGACAACGCCCTCAATTAGGCCTAACTTTAATCCTTACAATGATTTGAGTAATATAAAAATGCACCCCCTGTACAGCTGACATGAATAGGAAGATTAGCTAACTTAAAGAGTTTTTTGTACCAGGCTGTAAACTGCTTTGAAGTTGGGCATTTAAACATGGAGGTCTACGGGGATTGACTCGGTTGGATTCAGCCTCATGTGGCCATTTGAGGAACTGCAGGTTTTGACCAATTCCGTATTGGCTTCATTCCTCAGCAGCAGAGGTTGCCGCGTCAGTTCATGCGGTCAAATGCTTCAATAAAAACACTCCAGTTGTCTGTGTTGTGTGTGTTTGATGATCTGGGTTCTGTCAGCAGAGACAGCTTATTTACGTTAACGTACTCATTTGGTTCTCAGGCTGTCACGAGCTTTAAAAAGACCATCGAGGTGACGAGTTAACACTTAACCTCGAGAGTGGGCGACAGGTTGCTTCATTAGAAGTGACTTCACTGTAGTCCCGCAGTGACAATTACAACAGACAGGGACGATGAAAATCCCAATATCTGCACATTGCAGTAAGAGTGTGGTAGATACATCATTGTGGTCAAATTATTTTGAAGCAGTCGATTACAAGGTTGGTATGCGACGTTTTCAGGGACACTTTGCACTGAAGGTGCAGCCGACAGGAAAGAAATAATACATTTTATGTCCGAGATATAAAAAGACATGGAACGAAACCGTGGCTGAGAAAACAGAACGTTTGAGACGGCCATTTGCATAAGATTAGCATCATCAAGGGGACTTCTGTCTCGGCAGACACGGAAGATTCACACGAGAGCAAAATCCCACATGATCTGCACCATTAATACATGGGCGTCACCCTCAGGTAACATTAGTCCTGTGTGAATAGGGGGGCTTTTCACTTCACTCGAGCTCTGCACTGAAACTGTGGATGGAGTGGGGGGATGGAATTACCATGTGCCGATGTAGATGCAGCACATCCCCTATTGATTTGTTGGAAGCCTATGTGCTTGCATTAATAAACAATGCATATACCTCCAACTACATCTGCCTGCTGAACCATAATCCATCTACAAATGTATGTCTTTTTTCAGCAAATATGTTGTTTCGTCATTGAGGCTTAACATACAGGTCTAAATAGAGGCGATAACATGAAAAATACACAACAACTCCAGGGAGGGAGCAGCTGAGAAACCTGGCTTGGGTTCATACACAATTACTGAGGCAGCGTTGTTCTGATGGTAATGGTATTGGACTGCAGTCATAATATACCTGACAATATATAAACAAGAGGGACTCGCCTGCTTGTTTGCACTTAGCTTGCGAGTGCATTGTTACAAATATGTCGACCCGGTTGCGACGCTGAACGTTCACTCTTAAGGACTGAAAAGCAGCTTGTGTGGCCTTGTTTAAATGAGCAGCAACGTTGGACACTTTGATTTAGCCACGCTGAAACACAGGCTGTGAAGAATGTGCATTCACTAAAACAACCTTTGTGACTGAAGGCACGCATATCTGTCAACTCGTTATGTCTGTTTCAAACGGCACATTCAGACGAAAGAGAGAAATCCAATTACGTGAACGATGAGTCAGACCTAATACCACAAGGAGTGTTAACCAGACTGATCCAATTAAGCAGAGATTCATTACGGCTGTGTGAAACGGAGGTGAGCACATTGCAAAGCGGCGCAATGCTGCAATCCGTGGCACGTCGGTGTAGTCGATAATACCGAGTCAGTGTTCCAGACGGCCAATCAAAACGCGTCCCTGTGCTTCAGCTCGGGAAAACATGGACGCCTGCAGCCAACTTTGTACGATTGTATAATTTCAGACATTTCAAGGCTCTGCGGGAACCCTGATACAAGAGACACACAAACACTACATAAGAAAGAAATGATGGAAACGTAATTCACTGTGTGCGCTGCAATGTTGATGCGACGTCAGGAGTTTTCCCGACATAGAATTCAGACTTGGACGACCGTTGATTTCAGGGAAAGAAGAGAAAAGTAACATTAATCAAGAGATACGTATGATGCTGAAGCTTGATTAAACTGAGTCGGGTTATGAAAGGGCTCACTGAGAGGGTTTCCTAATAATAAGAGAGATGTGCTTTTGCTGTGGTGAAGACACTAGTGGTACACAGACTAGTTCCAGTGAGAAGAATAATAGATATGTGCATAATAGATATGTGAATAATAGATATGTGGCATAACAGAGACAGCGACGGAGAGGTAGAGAGGGAGAACTGGGACTACAGATGAAAAATTGCCTTTTGGCTAACTCTGGCACATTTGCAGAAATGTTTTTATTAATGTGCACTGTCCCGTTCAAATAAACCAATAAATAGGAAGATGATAAACCACAAGATGAGACGGAGATAGAGGATTCAACTCCAAGCCTTTTATAAAGCTGGGAGGGGGGGGATCTGGATGGCTGCATAGGCCTTTATAGACTCTCTCTGTGAAACATAAAATGAGGTTGAAAAAGACACTTTGACCCAGAGTAATAAAAGCTAATAGCTGGACGGCAATCTACCAAAGAGCTCGCAATTTAAAAGCAGAGTTCCCCGAACCTTTGACCTCCGAGGGCCGGGAGACGGCACCGGCTTCTGTTTGTGGTGTGTTATGAACAACTCATCCCTTTATGGAACAAATTGTTGGACTAAGGTTTAATTATTAGTAACGGATGAATAGCCGAAACAAAAAGCAGGTCAAAAATCTAGACTAAAAAAAAAACATCTTAAAACCAGTCCCTGACATTTGGGAACAAAAAACGGTGAATTAATTCAGCAGTGAACGCAGTACAAAAGACAAAAACTGGATTATGAGCGGAGAAACTTAACAAATGCAGATTCTTCCAAACACAACAACAATGATTGGTTTGAAAATGATATCACTGATAAGCTACGTCTCAATCATCAGATCTCAAGGGCTCCTTGAGATCTTGATGAACCCCTAGTGGAGAGATGATCTCCACCACCATCATTAAAACAACAAACGATCTTTTGGAAGAACGGTGTCCATCTCCCCCGTACGTTTGACCAACTTAGATAGAAGACATTCCCGACAGGTGTTCCTGAGATTATCGCCTTCACAAGAATGGACCAGAGGGACAGACGAGTCATACCTTCGTCCACGGCTATCGCGGGTGGGAGGCATGAACAATTTATTAATGAAATGTTGGTTCACCAAATTATCCCAAAACAAACAAGCAGTGTTATTAAGATGATACATATTGGACTGCACTATCACTAATATAAGAGCTTCATATTTAATCCACAGCCATGAGCAGCAGTAACCCCGAGCCTCAGAAGTAGAAGTACTGAATAAGACATTAACACATCGCCGCTCTTATACAACTGACAGGTCTAATGTTTAAATGATGATTTGCCTTAATTAAGGTACCCAACAGGCATTATGGAGAAATATTGTCAGATAGGTATTTTCTGTGGATTTAAAACATCGGGAGGAAAAAAAAGGGCCAAGTAAGAGTCAGGACCCAAACATGAATACACATGCACGGGAAAAGACACCAGACACAACCGCGGCATAAAAACAAAGAAACGAAGGGAAGCTAATGAATAAATAAAGCAGAACAACCGCCAGCTAAAATCACTGTGACGAGCTCGGCCCAGAGAGACGTTCAGCGAGCGATCTCATCGGTGCTGCTGTCGGGTCCACTCAGCGGTCAGGAGAGCTGGCGCGGTGTTGACAGCAGTCATTACTCCAGAAGTGAGGAGAGACAGCAGGACGGTGGGGGGGGGGGGGGATGAGGGGGCGTGAGGAAGAGAGAAACGCTCAGTGACCTTTTGACCAGGTTGGATTTGGGCCGGTAGCCTAATTCCCAGCTGCTTGGGTTCATTTAGTTTTTGTCAGTTCAGCTTTTTATTTCTCCCGAAATCAAAGGATGTGACGAATGCTTCGTCTGGTAGTGCTTCTATTTTAGGCTCTATTACTTTGTCCCAGTGTAACTTGGTATCTCAGAACAGATTTCGATCCAATCGGATTGGAGAGATGCAGGTCAGTATCTTTATTGATGACGACGGCAAAACATGCTGGTTGTGATGTTACGTTTTTTTTATTTTGCCCTCGATTTTAAAGCCTTCCGGGCTCTTGCTTTATGAGACGAGAGGTAGTTGTCAAATAATCAATTTAATCGTTTACGCACTATTACAAGAAGTGATTGATGAATAAAGCGGATGTGTAATAACGCCTATGATTGCATTCCACATGTGCCATCTTAAAGCCTTTATGTGGATGTAGTGTGTCTGTGTATATTATTTATATATACTCCGTCTTCTTTGTGTACCTTTCTATTTTAACCCCTCCGAGCTTCCCCTGGTAACCTCCGCTATGAATTGTGGGCAATTCCCCTCAGGCAGAAATGCAGACTCAGGGAAAGTGTCCAATAAAGGGCTGAAAATGTCTGCTGAGCCTTCAGTCGGTTGGTGATTTGACAGCGAGACAGCCCCGAGCCACCACAGACTTTAGAGTGAACATTGGGATGAGCTGCAGTCTCCTGAAAGCACACACACACTCATTTATATGCTAATTATAATGATATATTAACAAAGTGCAAAATCTAAATGCAGCATGAACAGTGCTCTACTCTGAGATGGCTTTAGAAGAACCAGCATATGAATTAGGTATGACGGCTTTAACACCATGAACATCTCACGGTCATCAGGGTCTCTCACTTCCAGGTGGCACACTGTAACCTCTGACCCCCGAAGACAGCAACACCGTGTTAAATTCGCCATATTACAAAGAGAGAAGGAGAAAATCGAGTGAAGGGGGAAGAGGAGGACAAAGAGGTGAGACACAGGTCAGAGGTGATGGGAGGAAAGGTGGATGGACATCAGAGGCAGAGGGAAAGAAAGACGAGAGGAATTACAAAAGCAGCGGGATGCAAAGAGGTGAGGACGGGAGGGGGAGAAAAAGATGAGAATGGAGAAGGTGAGAGGGACAGTGAGGAGGATGGTATGACAGAGAGAGAGAGAGAGAGAGAGAGAGAGAGAGAGAGAGAGAAAGTGGAATGGAGGAGGGGTGGCTCGAGGGCAGCTGGTGAAATGAATGAAGGCCAAGCATCCGAGGGACCGTCACTGAGCGGTCAATGTGTGTGTGTGTGTGTGTGTGTGTGTGTTTGTTTGTGTGTTCGTGTGTGTGTGTGTGTTCGTGTGTGCGTGTGTGTGTGTGTCCATGTTGGCGAGTGTGAGGCGTAATGTGGTGACAGGAAGAGAAGGGGAGTGGGGACGTGAGAGAGTTTGAGAGCCAGAGACAGGAAGTGGAATAACAGAGAGAACTAAGAGGAAGAGAGTGATGCGAGCATGAAGCCGGCGGCCCCGTTAAGACGTTAAGGTGTTTACATGCGTCTACGGTGATCAGTCAGCACAGGTGTGAATGCTTCCAAGACGCTTTGAGAGCTGATCGCTCAGGCCACATTCTTTCAGCAGTGTGGGGCAACAACTAATCGATGACATGGATTAAAGTCCCCTATAAAAATAGTTGGGAACGGATCTGGTCGCCTATAAGTTGGCTCTATGTGACGATGCACAACGTCTCCGGGGGGGCAGTGAGCCGCCGATGTCGAGGCTTTTATAGCTCACGGGCAGAGACAGAGGCGAAGGATAGAGCAGAGCAAAGTAGAGAGGCAAAAGCACGATTACAAGTTCTAGTTTAAAACCACATGCAATGGACAGAAGTACCTTTCATCTACTTCATCTCAGTTTAGTGTTGGACCAATGCTGCTGGTGGGCCGGGTCCAGCTCGATATATAGCTAACACACGGCTACGTCTTCTACGTTTGTTTTGAAAGTATAACCTGCAATAACAGGAGCAACACAACAAAGACAGATACACAGCAAAGAGACAGTAGTAGATGCTGTTGTGCGTTGTTTTTTTTGGGGGGGGGGGGTTAAACGCTGAAACTAAATGGTTCTTATTCCGTCTACTCTAATGCCAGGTGTGAGCTAGGACTGGGCTATATGACCAAACCGTTCCATCACGGAAAAGGTTATTTTATATCTTGTTATCAATATTTATCTCGATCACGTAGCTTGTTTTCTGGTACAAAAATTTAATAATTATATTACATATGAAATAACCATTTGGTTTCGTATACTCTTGTGTGAACCAAATACTTGTCAAAAGAAAAGTATTGTGTTTCCTGTTATAAATTTAGACAATGTGATTATGTATCACAATATTTCATTATACGGTTTCATCACGATGTCATTCCATTGAAAGATGATGAACTATCATAACTAGAAAAAGCATTTCCTGCTGAAAATGCGTTGGAATGCTGAAAACTGAAATTAATCGCAAAAACATTGCTGAAAATAGATATCCAATTCAAAAACAAATTGCAAAAAGCTTAATAATAATAGGATTACAAATATGAAAAGTCATATCACACCTCTCCTGAAAGAGCTGAACATTTTGATATTTGAACAGTCTCTGAAATGGTGTCTGTAGCTGAAAGTATGAGGAAGTTAATGGATTTGAAAGTTGAAGCCGTTTAAGAGGATTTGAAAATCTTCTCCATAGAAACCCATTAAAAAAAAAGTTGCTGAAAGCTTAATAATTCAAAAAGTTTAAAGGTTAGAAATATGAAGAGATATAGCACCCCTCTGCTGAAAGAGCTGAACATTTTGATAGTCGAACGGTTTCTGTAGCTTAAAATATGAAGGAGAAGAAGCGTTTCAAAAAAAGGGGGACGGAAGAAATAGTGGAATAAAGATTCGATTGTTGGAATGCTTAACAGCATTCCAACAATTATCGCCCAGCCGCGGTGTGAACTGCCGCGGGGCTAGTTAGAGCTTTCCACTAGTGACCGGATCACCCGAGCCGCATGCTGATGCCGGTCTGAACGGGTTCACGGGGAGAGGTGGACCCGGCCCAACGTGTTGAGAATGAGGGATTTCTGGCTTGTTGGATCAGCCAGTGTGTTTACACGAGGCCAGAAGTAAATATGCGCCTTGCATTGAGATGTGGGTCTCCTCTGAATCCAAAGTTGGAAATCTAGATTTAGCAGTTACATTTGAAGGGACACGAGCAGCAAACTCTGTATGACTTGTTGTGGTGGAAATGCCGAGGGCATTGTGTGTGCTGGAAACTCACAAGTGAGTGTTACTGCACATTCCGCACCATAAAAAGAAGGAATACAATATCTGTTTTGAGATTGTTTTTTGTTGTACAGAAGTCTACGCATATTCACCAACAGAGGCATAACACAGGACGCAGGAACATCCTAAAATAAGCTTAATGTGAAGTGCGAGACGCCGTTACTTTGCTTTGGATACCAAAATGGTTGAGGATCCGGT
This sequence comes from Lycodopsis pacificus, assembly GCA_028022725.1. Lineage (NCBI taxonomy): Eukaryota > Metazoa > Chordata > Actinopteri > Perciformes > Zoarcidae > Lycodopsis > Lycodopsis pacificus. Next base: position 21,358,763 of record CM051703.1, on the reverse strand, counting down.
TTCTTTAAAACCTGGTGTTTGTGTGAGGAGGTCACAGAGGGGACAGGATGGGAACACTCAGTTTCAATCAGATCACAATCCATAATAGATGGCCATGTAAATATCTTATGAGGGAGGGCTATGGAGAAAATGAGTCAGGAACACACACACACACACACACACACACACACACACACACACACACACACACACACACACACACACACACACACTAAGAACCACAAGCGCAGACAGCAGAACCACAAAGAGCAGACATCCCTCACTGTCATGCCAGAAGAAGAATAAAGTGAAGTTGAGTGTATTTATCTAATATTCATGAAACGTCCTAATGGATCCTCTGTGTGAAGGCCGTCTTGTTTTTGCCATTGTTGTGTGCGTGCTCAACAAAAACAGCTTGTAAAAGACGTGTTCTCTTCCCAATGTGATATTCCAGTTAAAACAAAACAAATACATGAATAACACATGCTCCATGGATCGCACAGCAGTGCTGGAAAAAAAGTAAATATTGTCGCAATGAAGCAATAAAACATACTTGTGGGAATTCAGCGAACTGTGCACACAAACGACCTGCTGCAATCCTGAAGTACTTTGCTTGAACACTTTAGTAGAGCTGCAGCTAATTATGTTGATCAGCGATTATTCTGACGATTTTTATAGATTAGCGATTAACTAGAAAGAGTGAAACATGTCCACCCTGGCTTCTTTAAATGTCTTGTCAAAGAAAGCCAGTTTATTAATTCAGTTCAGTTGATTATGAATGAGTCTGAGATAGTTTTGTAGGTATCGGCCTGAAAGACGACGCCTTCTCTACGCTGTAATGGAACCACACGTCACTCAGCTTGTGCTGATCAAAGCGGCACAAAGACACGACTGAAAAACTCACCAGCGATGTGACTTTACAGAGAATTATGACCCTGTTCCCACACGCATCAACATTCTTGATTGATAAATAGCACTACAAGTAGGAGATAGAATATGTATGTTTGATAACACCAATTCCTATCCTATTGGGGATTCCTATCCCCAAGAACACCAATGAATTCCAGTGTGACGGTAAAAGTTTGACTGTTTTCAATTCAACTCAATGTCTTTTTGTATAGTTTTGTTTCCCTGTTGAGAGCGAGGTGAGTCCAGGTTCATTAGAAGCTGATTTGTACGGCATTATTCTTAAAATACTTCAGAATAAG
>CM051703.1:21217576-21352576 GCA_028022725.1 Lycodopsis pacificus | reverse complement strand
CTAATCTAAAGATCATTAGTAAGAGTACACGCTCGACTTGTGCTGTTCTGTTTCCTATTAAAAGCTCTGCTTGGATCGTGATTGATGCCGAGGCGCCTGCGCGCCCACGTGCACGTGTCCACGATCTTTGATCTCAGCCAGTCAAGGATCTCGCTTCGCGGATGAAATTGCTTTCATGACGGGGTTAGCAATCAGCATCGGCGCGTTGTGCAAAACTCTGAATGCAATTCAGATTTTGAGGAAAATCTGTTAAAAAGCGATACGTCGGACATAGCTCCAGTTGAGCTGCGGTGAGCGATATTGGTAATATCTCATGAGAAACCGATGAATTCAATTAAACTGAATCGGATCGGATTGAAGTAGTGCGACATCTAACTCGATCTAATCTTTACATGGTTACCTGTATCGTCTTTGTATCGTGTACAAAGTGTATCCAGATACGCATTGGATGGTCCTGAGAGGGAAAGATGAACAACGAAGAACAACATTTCCTCTCACAGTGGGACCTTTATCCACGGTGCTGGTAGAAGTGTGTTTTATCTATTGTTGCTACATTTAAGCCCATTCAAGCTTAGAAATATGATCCCTGTGCTGGCTCTGCTTTACGCCACTGAACTGCTGATTGTTAACTCTTTCCAAGCAGATGGTATTTCCAGATCATCGCTGAACTTAAATATAGCTTTTCAGCTTTTCTTTGGAAGATCCCTTTTACATGCAGCTGAGTTGTGTGTCAAAGAGTTGTGAGTGTTTAGGATGGTGTAGGACATTTGGGTTTAGAAGTGTGTTTTAAGGAATTATATTAGTGTTTAATAATTCATAATTAAGAAATCATAATTAGAAGTGTTTTGGAATACATAATTAGAATATTCATAATTGTAGAAGTGTTTTAGAATTTGTAGTTAGAAGTGTATCTTAGTATAATTTGTAGCACCTTTATATCTATGTTTGTGACACTTGTGAAGTTTTTGCCAAAAGTTGCAAATCCTTATCTTTATATAGAATGTTTATCATAGAAGTGTTCAGCCATAAAAGACAGTCATTGAATGTATTTAGCCAAGGGAAAGCCAGATTTCTAGACAGGCATTTACAGATCACACCCGTGCGAGGGTCCTGCGAGGAGGAGGAGCCTGTTGAAGTTAGCCAATAGGAATTAAGATGGATAAAAGGGGAGGGGATTTAAAACAGGAGGGCTGGAGAAGGGTTCGCTCTCTTTGCTCTCCTCCTAAGGTGGGAACAGCTGTGGTTCCCGGCTGGGATCAGGGTAAAATGCCTCTCTGCGCAGAGGATATATATCTATAGATACTGTAATTAAGGTGCTTCACTATGTATTTGTATTAGATTCAGTAGGATTCAATACTTTTTGATTGTAAACCAGTTTATGGTAGATTTTATTATCGCAGCGTCTCTACTGTAAACAGCAGTTGGAGCATGCTCTCCGGCCTTCTCTCTGTGAGGGAGATGTCAAGCCTCCACAATAGCACTGTGCAGACTTATCTATAGGACACAGCTTTTCTTTCTCCCATAATAGAACACATTCTATGATTAATAAGGCTTCAGTTTTCAGTAATAATTATGTGGCGTTGCGTTGCTGATTTGAGATTAGACTTTTTCCATCAAACAGTTTATAGATCTTTGGGACGACGGTGAGAGTTTGATCCACTCTTGAGTAAAATGGTGGATTAAATAGTATAAGAATAAAAGATTTTTAGTGCTCCCAGAAATTAAATTAGCTATCTTTGATAGATCATAAGGTCAACTCCGTATTAAATTCAACCAGACAAACCTTCAACTGTTATGTAACTATATAAATATTGATCCAGCAGAGGGCATCTCCTCATACCTCACATGGCTACCGTTACTGAACAGACATAACGTCGTCGACATCAGTGGTGTTCATCAGACCTGACATCATCAAAAATGTTGGGGTGTTCCTAGTAATGCACTTGACCACAGCACTGTATCACCAAAAAAACAAACGTACAGAGGTAGTGCCAAATGCAGTGCTATTCAAAGCAACTCACGCATCTCTGTAGAGATTGTTGTATTCTAACCATTCCACTGGCGAGGTTATGGCAAGAGTGAAACTACAATAGCAGCAGCAATTCTCAAAAAGGTAAATGGCCGACCAAATCGCTCTGACATTTCATGCCACCCTCTCTCCCTGATCCACTGTATGAAAGCCAACGGAGATGGATGAGTCTGCCTGTCCCTGAACAATATAGGATGCAGTCGACCATACAACTAGGGATAAAAGCTGCTGTTATCACCCCGCAGACTTATCCCTCGGGCACTGACTTTCCTTTCGCATCCAAGACCCCCTCAATCGCCTTCTTATACCCTAAAACCACTTCAGCCTGCAATTGTGTCTCGAGTGACGATGACACGGGCAAGATGTCAACGAGCGGAGGCACTTATTAAAATGCTACAGCAGTCACTTTAACTACACCCAAGAAAATAAGTATGCTATTAGTGACTCTGACTACTATATCTTTTTTACTATAAACTTGATTCTCAAAACACAGCTAATAGATGTTTCCGTCACTAGATTAAGGAGCTGTGCACTTGGTGATCGTGTAACTCCGGTCGAGGCTACCTTTTAAGTCGACAGGAAGTGAGTGCTTAACACTCAAAAGATGTACTTCTGATAGCGTGTACCTTTAATTTGATTGGTTGGAGTAGGTTTTAAATAAAATCCCGACCAGCTGATGATCAAACTACAGCAGGTGGTGTGATTTAAGTTTCTCGTACATCCGTGTGTTGAAGAAACGTTGCAATAGACGTGCATGTCAAGAAGGTATAAGGGGCGTCCGTTCTGTCGGGCTGAATGCAGCCATCACTCAGGGGAAACTCACTTTCAAATATTGGTGAATAAATTGAAAACCTCCTCCATCTGTGTTTGCTATGCCATATGACATACAGAGGTTACTACTCTCCACTCTTCGCCATGCTGGAAGCTGTTGGTAGTTTGTTATTTTTGCCCAACAAGCTGTCAGTTTGGGTCAGCACAAATGGTATGTGCCCTTGCGGTCAAAAATCTTAAAAGTTGTGAAACCATACCCGATCCAGCATGGCGCCAATTCCCCCATGACCAGTCTCCTGAAATGTAGTGTAGCTCAGCATATTCAGCAGTACAATTTCTGGTTTATACACATTTCGTCGCCGTGTGTGAGATAAGCCCTCCGTATTTGACGACTTGATCAGAATACGGATAAAATTGCTGGAGAAGTAGAGGATAGAGTCGACGCTGAAGAGTTTCTTTGCCGCACATAAATTGCCATTTGTGATGTGCACCCCGTAGGAAAGGTTACATTAACATATGTTACCGGAGCGATAAAAGAACCAAGGGCAAACCAGTTAAAACTTCTGGCATTGTTTTCTCTATCTCACATGGGAAATGTGTAATATTCATCTTTATGAAAACAAACTGAAATGTCAGACTAGACTCAGTTTTTCTTCCTCAGTTCTATTTCATGCTTACAGTAAAGGAAGAATCTGTGAGATCAGCAGAAAGCGCTGAGCCTATACTACCTTATATGGCAATAAACACAAATAGTGTGAAGAAAATGCTAATTCGAAGACTCATTGATGTTTACATGCAACGTAAACTGCGCATGATGAATATTATCGCTGATCAATAATATTCATGCATCTACAAAGAATCATTTGAACCCATAATATATAGACTGCTATTCGATGGAAAGACTTGTTTCGCAGCCTTGCTACAGAGGGCAGTAGAGGTAACGTCTTGTGCCCTGACTTCCAACGCTAGGGCCGGTTTCGGGCCCTCGGGTGAAAGCACGTCTTTCTATGTCTACTGACGGAGCCAATTAGAATGCACGGCACAGTAGAGAGCTTCCGCGTCCTTATATGGTCTGTCTGGGCCCGGCAGCTTTAACCCTCACATCCCCAGCTAGTCATTCTTAGTTGTGGGTCGTTCATCGAAGCTTGTTCTGCAGTTGCAGTCATTCCTCTGGATAAGTGTGTCTTAGTTTCTGTGAGATATAAAAGGTCATCCGATTGGTAATTAGTCTAACATGAAAGCGCTGGAAATGAACACAGAGTGTTGTGTAATTGAGCTCCACGGTATCTCACTTTTCATGCGATTTAGTTCCCTTTCACCTGCCGCACCATTTCAACAAACCGATACATAAATACATATTTTCCAAAGTATTTTCCGCTCAGCTTCTGTACAAGCGGAGGATGCCGTCAAACAATCGATTCCCAGAGAGGCTGGGCATACTTTGGAAATAAAAACGAGCGCGTCGAGTGTTTGCTTTTAGCCTCTCTTCTCACTGCGCGCCATGCCCAGCTGCACACCTGATAATGAAACGCAGCAATAAGTAATGCAGTGTAAGCAGATAGCGAGGAGCTGGAAGTACAAATAGGATCGGCAGGGAAATTGATTATGAATGACAAACGGGCCACTCTCAGGCACCAGTGAAGCCAAACACTACCAACGTTATTCAGCTAAATTATTGACAGAGTGAGAGTCTGTGGCGGAAAAAAAATGTATAAAAAAATAGAATAAGATCTCGGACACAAAATTACAGTCTGTGTACAATGACAATAAATGAAGGCTCACAGCAAGTATTTGAACGCTGGGATACTATACAGTTCTACTGCAGTAGTACTTAGAATGTACTGTATCCCTCAGGAGTTCAACCTGTAGGTGTTATAAATATTATTAAGAGTTGGAAAAAGTATATATTTTTCAAAAATAAGTCAGATTTACAGTGTGAGACGGCAGCAAACATGGTTTCAAACAGTGGATCTTTCATTTTTTTTGAATGAAATGATTCATTTTCACACCAATTCCCTGACTCTCTGTTATCTTTCACTCTGACCCACTTCACGGCGCTGCAGCATACAGTCCTCTCTGAAATCACCCCTCATTCTCTTTGGCTTCTGGTTCAAATTGGCTGACGAGTAAAGACATTTACAACCGTTTGGTGCCTCCAGGTATTTCAGGTGATCAAAGGTGGGCCGACAGCGGCGCAGCACCACAGGAGCCCTGGCCATTATCACGAGTAGACCCTCGTGTCCTCCGGGTCTGACCGTCATTACCAGTGATTTATCATCTTCAATCAAGTCCTATGATTGCTGCTGATGAGAGGTGAAGCCAGCCAATCAGTTACTCGCAGGGAAATCAAGGCGGCCAGATAGCTTTTGCCGCCCTTGACCTTAAAAACATCGGCGCTCTTGACTCCCGGAGAAGATGCCACACAGGAAAGTGATAACAGCAGTCAGTCGCACATTTGTCCTTCAAAGCAAGAGGGAGGAGAGTATGTGTATAAGAGAGCGAGAGAGAGAGATTAATAAAAACAAAGCCCCAATTCCCAGATGCCTATGAATGGGCCACTCTCCTGATATGTCCCTGCCTTGCTATGCTGTGCATGCTCTCCCCAGCTGCCATCGTGGCTATAAATATCACTTATCACACTAACTGACTTCTCTCTTGAGAGGGAGGGGAGGGGGGGAGAGAGGGAGAATAAAGGGGACCAAAAATACTGGTGCAGGTATGATTGCTTGCCAAGACAAATGGCATCCATCAACTTTAGCTGAGCTCCATATTCATCCGCGATTGGAATCCAGCCACGCATATAAAGGGATGGAGGGATGGAGGGAGGGAGGGAGGGAGGGAGATGGTGGCTGATCTGATTTGGTCGAGTGCGCTCTGAAATCCTCCAACCGCCATCTCTGACTCTTCCACTAGTTTTAAGTGTTGATTTTAGGGGTGCTGATCTTTCCAGACCCTCGTTAACGATCACCGACGACGGTATTAGTCCTTGCATGCGGTTCGATCCTCAGTCCAGTGGAACGTTGTCTTCCCCACTCATGGAGTTCAGGTGGCTCTTCTACTTTAAAACTTCAAAACATTTAAATAGCTCTGACAGATGTGGAATTACAGAAACACTGGCAGCGTGTTGATTTCAACACACTGAAAAGTGAAATTAACATCGATTTCACTGCGAAGCAGAGTGCTGAGCAATGCGAGCGGTGAGAGAGAGACCAGAGGCACGTGTGTGTGTGTGTGTGTGTGTGTGTGTGTGTGTGTGTGTGTGTGTGTGTGTGTGTGTGTGTGCAAAGGCACATACTGTACGTGATACTGTGTGAGTGAAGCGTTGCCCTTCATCACACACACACACACACACACACACACACACAGGCAGCATGAGTGTGCTAGCGCAAACATTCAGCAAAGGTCGTGAATCTTTTTTTCCTTTTTTTCTGTGCTGGGTGTCACTCTCCATCATGTGTAGCTCCAGAGCAGAGCCTCATCTCCCAGTGTGAACAAAGTCTGTCGAGCAAAGACACCTACCCAGCATGCATCAGCATGGCTCAGCTGCCGGGCCCTGAAGGTAAGCGTGCCTCTGCGATACCCCCCAACAACATATTGAAGACTGCTTTCAGGTTTGCTCTGCAGCTTCACAGCAGTTTGTATGATTCCACATTCCTCAACCTACATTAAGCCCCGCTCACATTATTTCACTTCCTGATATTAATTAGCCAGAAGCAAACAGAGCTCCCCGCTGTGTTGCCAACTAAATCTGAGCCTTATCCGAAAGAAAAGCCGGAAACGGGGACGATTGCTGGCTTCGTTCAGTTCACAGCATCGGTCATAGAAGATGCTACAACCAAACGTCAAAAAAGGTCTGCAGTTGAAGATGGGCAGGGCCATGACATAATAGGATAACAGAATAGTTAAATAAATATACTCTGGCAACATGCAGAGCTTTTGGTGTCTCGTACTTTGTGGTGGGGTTACTACGGGAACTCATGACCTCAGTATTTCTAAAATCGAAAATCTGTCTTTTCATCTCGCAATCTGATTGCAAATGGTGTATCGTGAGGGTGTGAAGAATAACCTGTCCGACACGAAACATCCTGACATGACACACTCGGAATCTGAATCAGAACTTGAACTGACAAACGTGTAAAACGTAGTTTTTCCATTTGACCAATAAAACCATTTGAATATTATCAACGAATCTAAAGTAAAGTATAGATATATACAGTATACATATAATAGAAACAACAGCTACATTGTTTATTGCACGTGAGTGCTGTGTCTTTGTTAAGGCTTTTATGAATAATATAATTGTATATTAACTGCTGTGGAGAGTATAACGTCAACGTGTGACTCACATCAGAATGAAGCAGACAATCTGCCAGAAAATCAATATGACATAATAATGCTTTGTTTTGATTGCAGCTGGGTTTTTTTATGGGTTTTATGGGTTTTGATACATCTGTAATAAATAGAAGGAGAGTCAGTGTAGAAAAACGTGAGCCAGTACTTAGGAAGTGCACTGCGCTGTGATTCAGCCGGGCTGAAGTTACCTCTGGGCGCTGAATGAGCCGTATACCTCTCATTCTCTTCGCCTTGCAGAGTCACTATAAACTTCACAGAGTCTTTACGGTGCCTTTGGGGGTTAACCTCCCAGTTAGGAGAGTATGTTGTGGACCAAATCCAATAGAGATCAATATAGCTTGGCAACAGAGCTGGAGCAGTGAGCTGTTCTTTCCCCATATGCTGCCGACCCAACACAATCATCACTGAACTAAGGACGGCTTCTTTAAGTGCTAACACTTAAGTGATGCATAATAAACAATATATATTCCCAGCTAGCTTTTTATCAGTGTCCAATGTTTGCCAGCTCTTCAATTTCTATTATTCCTGCTCCTTGAAAGATTGTTACCAAGGGCCGCCCGTTTGTTTCTCCAGGGGAAACTTTAGTTGTTTGTGTTTCTTTGGTCTGTGGCCATGTGTTGCTTTTCACCAGACATGGCTATTTAACACAATCGATAGTGTGGATAGTGTTTTGCCCGAGAGGGAGATTTGCAGTGTGCTTCCACCTTCGTCGCGTTAACGCGGAACGTGCCTCCGTGCACAAAGCCAGTTCATTCTGGAAGAACTGGCCTGACAAAGAGCCGTGACCTCAACCTCACCCGACACCATGGTAGTGATTTGGAACACAGACTGTGAACCAGTTCTCATCTGATCATCTCATCAGTGCCCGGCTGTAATGCACTCGTGTGGCTGTATTTAAGAGAATTCCTGCATCCAGGATTCATCATTGTGTAGAAATCCTTCCCATCAGAGAGAAGAGCGTTATAACAGAGAGAGGCGGGATGTTCAGGTGTCTGCATATGTTTAGCCATATTAAGATCCTTGGTGAGTTAAAGTGGAGGTATTTATTAAAGGTTCTGATGTGCGTACAGTACAATAACAGAGGCGCACACGGCAGAAAACAAACCAGAGTCTCCGTAACAAAACATGCAGGTTTGCACGAAAGGTAAGCAACATATACCAGCTTCAGTGCTCTGCTGTTATTCATGCCCAGCCGGCTTTTAAAAGCTGTTTTCATTTTTGCAAGCAAAGAGTCTCCAAATCATCTGTTTTTGTGTCTTCTGGGCCCCCCCCCCCCTCTACTCCCTGAAACATGTTGCCGTGCAAAGTTTGCACTTCACCAAATGAAACCGAGATTTTTCGACGAGTGCTGCTTCGTTGCATGAAGTTGATAGTGAGATTTCTTATTAATATTTCAACTTGCATACATCTGAAGAAGGTCTCATCTTATTAACGTGTTTTTGGCACAAAGAGGAAGTGAAATGATTTTACAAATTGCTTGTTCGTTGGTATTCTATGCTTAAATACTGAAAAGCCACAACAGAGACAGCAGACATGTTTTAGATTGTATTCTATACAGCTTACATGGTTCTCCTTGCATAGTGATTTGTAGATTTAGGTAAAACTAATACTGGCGAAAGGTCCTCTGACTATTAAGTATACGAGGGATACGGATGCAGACTTCTTATAATCCTCGATAAGAACGGCTTTGCTTGAGTAAAACCAGGTCTTCCCTTTCTTAAATGCAAATAATGGAAGATGACAAATGTTATTCCATTATATTCCACAGCTTAGCACATCGCTATCTTCCTCCTCTCGGCAAATATTTATAAGTATTTATAACTTTATTGAAAAGATTATGTGTGTAAGTCATTTGCATATGGGTGAAACGTGCAGCGGGGCACCAGTCCGTAATTCTCTATCCCCCATCTGAATAACACGGAGACATGCTATTAATGATACACGAGTGTAATTACATCTCTCAGAGCATTTTGCCTAATATGCCAAATGAATGGGGAAGTAGAATGATGAGAACACAGCGGGCGTTAATTAGCCTCATCCGTGAGCAAAAAGAGCTTCTGTCGTGTGGAGAGGCAACGTTATTACTTCAAGATGATACAAGTTCGGAGTTGTGCAAATTAATTACTTCAAATGTTTTTTGGCTCCCTGATTCAATAGAGGTCCGAATTGAATGTCTCTTCCCGTTGCAGGGAAAATTGGGGGGAATCCTGAAGTCATTCTATTCCCTGTCACCCTGTTTGTGACATGGACTGGTTCCTTTGACAAAAAGCCAAAGGGATTTTTGTCATTGGCTTTAGGATTAGTGCACAACATAAACTCGGTGGCAAACAAACGTTTATGATTACTTTTTACAGCACTTTTTGTTCAGCAAGATAATCTTCACAAACGAACACCACTTTTATGACTTTTGAAGCGTGAATGTAAAAGCTTCAAAACTCACGATCGTGGTATTTACTGAACAGAACAAAACGTTAAAATCTCTTCAGCTTGTTTTAACCACGGACCTAATTTCAGGCATCCAACCGAAACCCATCCAACCGAAACCCATCCAACCGAAACCCATCCAACAGAAACCCATCCAACCGAAACCCATCCAACCGAAACCCATCCAACCGAAACCCATCCAACAGAAACCCATCCAACCGAAACCCATCCAACCAAAACCCATCCAACAGAAACCCATCCAACAGAAACCCATCCAACCGAAACCCATCCAACTAAAACCCATCCAACAGAAACCCATCCAACCGAAACCCATCCAACAGAAACCCATCCAACAGAAACCCATCCAACCAAAACCCATCCAACCGAAACCCATCCAACAGAAACCCATCCAACCAAAACCCATCCAACCAAAACCCATCCAACTAAAACCCACCGACTTTGAGACGAGGGAACCGGAAGTACAAACTCATTCCCAGGTTCTCGGACTCATTCCTGCAGCATTCAATCAAAAAGTCACTCTGCATTAGAAGTTTTTGCTCAACTGCTCTGATGAAACAAAGGTCTAGAAAGGGCGACGGAAGGACAGTTAAACTTGATGTGAAAGTAATCTCCCCCTTTTCCTCTGTAATGAAGAATTCAATCACAATGACCAGTAAAGTGGAACCTCATTATCCAAATATCAAATAACCTAATTGAATGGGCATAATGAATCAAACAGGCTTACATTATGTGATAACACAGAAGAACCGTCGTATTAACTGGCCGCTATAATATTAATGTCTAGAGTGGTCTTGTTCTTGCACCAGTCTCATCTAAAAATACTCTAGTTTACACGCGCGAGTTCACAACGAGGGCATGCTGCAACACTGTCAGACATATTTAAAATGTTCTTCCAGTAAATATTGGTGATGCCTGAAATACTATTAATAATCTCAGCATAGCGAGAGGAGTTTTTACATTAAACATGTCCCCAGCATTGGAGAACACCCTTACTGCTATAGAACTAGTGCCTAGGACACCCCTTGTTATCTATAATTCTGTGCAGCTGCATTTCCTTCTTCTAAGTTAATCAGGTATGGAAGTTATTTCCTCGGCCTGATGAAGTTGTGTGAAGTTATGCCGTGTGCGTTGGCTGCTCACTCATGTGCTAATGCTGTAGCTCGATGCCCTACTTCTCTAATGTATCGGTGATTTGCATGAGTCATAAATTAGTCGGGTCTACTCAACTGAGGCTCAAGGGACAAGAGGCAGTACACAAGAGTGATGTCAACCCTAACTAGCTCAACATCTCGTTGCACCATTGCATCTTTTCAGTTACTAGCAACAGAAAAGTCACTGTGTGCGATCATAAAGTCACAAAGAAGATGGCAAACATGTCTGGCCCCAGAGATGCTCTGCCTCCAATTAGATGCAATAATGCAGCAATTAAAGATGGAATTATCTCTTGTTATATGCCAATTATGGAAGTAACATGGAAATCTTTTCTCTTCTGTAAAATGGTTGAAATCTTTGAAGAGACTTTTGGGCAATTATCTAACCATACCAGTCATAGAACTTGCTTGTAGGTTGTACTAGGTAACGGAGCAATATGGAAAGAGAAAGAAAGAGACGTGTGTTTGCATATCGTTTGGAAAAAACGTTGTCTTCTTTTCCAAAACTCGGTGTTACTGTCCCGCAACGTCGCATGCAGACGAACGTCCAGTGGATGATGCGAAAGCACTGGTGGAGTTTTGCAGCATCCAGGTGGGAGATATGGAAGGTGAGGAGCCAAATGTCCTCTGCAGTTCTGTGTTTCTTAGCTGTCCCATCAAATGCAAAAGGAGTTGATTTCAATCCCTCATGTAACTGTACGTCGGCCACATATCCTGTCTCACTGGGAAATACGTCACGGTAGAGCGGGTAAGAGGCTTCTGTTTCACTTTTATGAAGTGTGCTTACGTGAGCTAGTTTTGAAAAATTCCAAATAAGATCAGGACATCCATCGATCAAAACGCAATTTTTTGACAGCAAAAGAACGCAATTGGGCATCTCTAAATGTTACATTTGCTCCTTTTTTCTTTGTGCTGATCCGATCGGTGACTCAAAACCGTGATACAATCCGATGTGTGAGTTTTATGACCCTTTGCACCCCTAGTCGACTATGCATGCCTTATGTCTTTGTCCACTTTGATTCTGTCAATCAGGGAACGGTAGTCGGTTTGCACAATTAAAGGCTGCAAGTCAATCAGCGTACTCCAGTCCCTTTTCTCCCTTAGAGGACATCACATCACTAGAACGGTGATGTGGATAAATGCTGAGTGCTCTGGGCATCGGCTAAACTCAGCACATTTAGAGCATCTATTGGCAGCCTCCACACACCCTTTTATCAGCATCTCTCTTAATGGTCCCTACAAATTCTATTGACTTTTGTGAGATGCAGCTCTAAATGTTTGAGAATGAGTAAAGAGCAATGAGGTGAAAGTGTATGTGATAAAATACAATCCAAATACTCCATATTCCGAATTTAATGGACTGAGGTATTCATGATAATAGTAATATTGATGTATCATCATTATAGTATTTTTGTATGATGTATCACAAGCTAGTATTAATTAACTGTTGTGCTACAGATTTTTATGAATCAACAATTACCACTTAGATGAAATAATATCTGTGTCAGGGCTGTTAGCATGGATTTGCATCCTGTATTATAAAGACAGACACTTCCTGATTACATTGTCTCAAGAATGTTTCATGCAGACGGATATTCAAGTTTGAGGTGTTCAGTGTGAATCTGTGTCTCAGTGACGGTTTGCATGCACCCTCTGGGTTAATGTATGCATGGCAACAACAAGAAAATGTGAGAGCGAGAAAGATGAGGACAGTCAGACAGACGGATCAAAAGAGAGTAGCAGAAAGCAAAAGAAAAGAGGCAACAACGGCAGACCGGGAGAGTGAGATTGCGAGCTGCAGAAAACAAAGCAAAAGGTTGATTGTGTTCAGTTGCTGGTGTTCTATGAATGCATATGCTATCATCAAAGCCATCTGAAACTGATGATAAACTGTGATTAAGGTCAGCGCTGTGGAACGCCCGCTCTGAATGATAAAGACGTGTGTACTAGGGTTTTGTGTTTTTCCTGTACTGGGACATGGGTTGTCTTGTGTGGGTGCAAACCTTTAGTCGATGACTTTTATTCCTATAGCCGGTCATTACGCTATCCATAATATAATACATGCAAATTAGACCACCTGGCTGTGCCAAAGTACTGCTTGTCAGCAAATTATCGTGGTAACATACAGGAGATGAATTGCACAATGACCAGGAGGCAACCTCCAGTTCTGAAAAGTGAAGTCAAAGCTTCATGTCTTAAAGCTGCATTCTGTCTACTGGCCAGCAGGGGGCGACTCCTCTGTTTGTATAGAAGTCTATGAGAAAATGACTCTACTTCGCTCTTGATTTATTCCCTCAGTAAACATTGTAAACATGAGTTTATGTCTCAATCTCTAGTTTCAAGTCTTCTTCAATACAGCATGATGTTCATTTAGTACATGATGGTCCATTTAGAGTCACACAGACCATAAAGCAGGGGATGCTTTAGGGCGGGGCTTACAGTGATTGATTTAACTATCCTCCAAGGAGGAGCAGGCGGATTGGGTTTGCCAAAGTCAATTCAAATCAACCAAACACTTTCCAATTCTAAAAACATAAATTTGGTATCGGTTAGTGAGACATTATGAGACTATAAAATGATGTTTTGACCTAGAAAAATTCCAGATGAATAAATAATCAACAAAAAAGCCACAGCGAGACCTTGCACAGCTTGACGAATAAATTCTTTGGCAGATGAATCAGATTCTAAGCTACGCTGCGCTTCAGTTATTCAGCTTTTAAAAAAAAACCTGAAAAACGTACAACTTCCAATCTGCTCATGAAGACTTGAGACTTGACTTGACCCAACATCTGGGGAAAAAGGTTCCGGCTAGATTCAGGAAGGATGTTGAGAACTCTGCTGTACAATACAGAGTTCACAGAGCAAAAACTACATTTAAATGTGATTCTTCGCCAAACACACGAAAGAAAATTCATCCGGTACTTTCAGGAACAACGAAACATGCAAAGAGCGGGCCTGCAGGTGCGAGTCCGGCATCATCTATTTATTTAATTAGTGTTATCAGAGAGCAAGGTTTGATTGATTACGCTGATCCCTGCTCTATTTTAACCATTCTAGCTATTTCTCGCCTGTGAGTGACAGCTGAATAATCACTTAGCTCACTGAGAGAGAGCTCATTCCGACGCGTCAGAATAGCTGCTGCTGCTTAGCATGGCAAGTAGCACTTTCATTACGGGTCTCTCTTTCCTCTCAGTGATGTCCTTAACCAATGACACCCGAACACATCCACTGCCCCATTTCCGCGGGCCTGGAGTTTCGTTGCCGACGCATTTAGGGTGAAGAGCCTCTCCTCCAGGGCCCCGGCCGCCGCTCACACACCTGGGAGTCTGCCCCACCATTACGCATGCTATTTGCACAAATTGCTCCATTTGTGTTCGAATACGAAATGCATTTCCCTGAATATGACCGGAGACCGAGTCTATCCCCTCGGAGAGCAGTTGAGATGTGTGAGATATTTTATTCTTCAGCGTGATTGCCTCGTCATCTCCTCCTTGCCATTAGCTGGAAGGGACGTTTGAGGACTTTAACGTGTGAAATTGTACGAATGCCGGATTGTTATTGTTCAATGGAACTCAATTGGTTCTGAGTGAGTGATAGGAAAAAAAGCTTTCCCTAAATACCATGAAAGAGCACACAGCACTCAATTTAATGACATGACTGGAACACTCCATGCTGCATTTCTTTTCTTGAATCAATAATGGTAAATCAGTGGCCTTTAAAGTTTCCTGTCTTTAACCTTTTTCGTCATCCCCTCGCAAAAATGGGCAAATGAGCTGTGTAATTGCAGCATATCTTGATGTAATGAGGTCAGATGATGATGAATATGCATGGTACTGTATCTATTTGTATCAGCTTTATGCTCTAGAATAGATATTGCAGACGTCTTAATCTTCAAAAAAGCCAGAATCACAGAGGTTGCTGAATCCTGTGACTGGCTGATGATAATTTAACAGTTTGTTATTGATTTGGCAAATAAGAAGTAAGACGTTATTGAAGTTCCTGATGTAATACATAATGCTGGAACAATAGTCAGAATATAAGAATTGGAATTGGTTTGTGGGCTACAGTTTGAAAACCTCAAGTTCGGCATTTTGGCCAAGATGCAAAGTTTTTGGCCATTTTTGCCATCTTGGCAAAAAACTAAGATGGCGACCATCTTGGCTTTTTGCAACCAGAAGTGACACAAGAGGGTGGAGCGAAGTACAACCCAATGCTGACAGACCAGATCGGCTTCAATTAACATTTACTGACAACACAGTGTGAACGTGTTGAAGTTCACCCAGACCAGACAATGCCATGCGAACTAAAAGCATCCCCTGCTTTATGGTCTGTTTGACTCTAAATGGACCATCATGTACTAAATGAACATCATGCTGTATTGAAGAAGACTTGAAACTAGAGATTGAGACCATAAACTCATGTTTACAATGTTTACTGAGGGAATAAATCAAGAGAGAAGTAGAGTCATTTTCTCATAGACTTCTATACAACCAGAGGAGTCGCTCCCTGGTGGACACTAGAGAGAATGCAGGTTCAGCTCATTAGGTCCAAGTCCATCAAGTCCAACTGTGAATACAAGTCCACTAACTGTAGATTCATTTTAAATTTGGGGATTAAAATGAGTGCCCAGTCTGACCTGAAGCCCCAAGAGCTTTCAAACTAACTTCAAGCGTGGCTTCATCAGGGCCGAGGACGTGAGCGAGGAGACGGTTAATCATCTGCTTAATAATGCTGCTCTTATCAGCAAGACAGGAGAACTCCAGCCAGAACTTTTGGAAGAAATTTGACCTCTCCGGCCCAGAGGAGGTTTTAATTATGAGGGAAAATCTGATAATATGAGAGGATATCACCATCTGACAACGTAATTAATCTTGTGATGCTGAGAATATACCAAAAATGACCCACTACCTTTGACCCGTCTTCCATTCCATGAGAGGCCGTGACCTCATCACATTACGTATGCATGATTCTGGTCACCTTTTTGGGCATCTGCGCGATCTTCAGCTTCACTATGAAAAAAAACAAAAATGAAGAAAAAAAACCCTGCTTGATATATTTGCTGTTATTGCAGCTGTTGTACTGCTCTCTCCCCCGGTAGCTGGCTGCCCGAACCATTTTACATTTAAATTTGTTGAATAATAAATTATTCAGTGATTTAATTCCGAATAAAGTGGCAAATATTTCTGGGAACAAGCAAACCACCTGCGTAGCCACGGGTGCCATTTCCTCACTGTCTCGTTTTAAATTACGCCCACAACAGTATTTTCATTAATCTTCGTGCATTTCAAAAGGCTTCAGGGATCATAACTCATTTTTAAAAATAGATTCCTGTGTATATGCCATGGCAATGATCAGACCATCCTGGGAGTCTACGAGTGTATTTCTGGGGACTCGTCTCTGTGGGATATGTTCGTATACAGTAGAGTTTGTTGAGATGACAATGTCTGTCGCAGCAGCGGCAGCGACGGCGCTTTTATGTGCCGTCTTGTCGCTGACAAAAAAAGGGAAAGGAGTGGATGTCGGCAAAGAGCTTCAGAGAAATCTCAAATTGCATATTGAATTCTAAAAGCACAGCCTCAAAGGCAGAATCCTGGCAGAGCGCGCTCGCGCACGCTGCCAAAACCCGGACAACTGTAATTGCTTGTCATATTTAGGGAAATTATGGAGTTAACACAAATGCCATATTAAAATCTTTTTGTTTTTGTTGTTTTAAATTCAAAGCCCATTTGATTCATTTTCATCTCACTCCGTCCTGGCAGGCAGCACTGGTGAGCCACTGCTTTTAATGTTGTCTCATTGAGTTCATCTCAGCCCCGAGCGTCATGCTCTACGCCCAAGTATCTCAAAGGTCTCCCTTTCTTCCAAACTGACAAATCATCCATTTCAAAACAGAGACAGTTTAAGCTGCTGAAAAGCACAATATGAAAATGCAACTCACTGATGGGACTGGCCAATGGGGCGTAAAGGGCACTACGACACACCGATACGTCACGTTTCCAGACCAACAGGAATTAGATCCACCACACAGCACAAAGAGAAAATATGTCACTTTAGAAGTTAGTTCTCCTTTCACTCCGGTTATTTCCTTCTTCCAAAACGGTGGTGAAGAACACCAGGAGCAGACGCCAGGACTAAATTATCACTGGTGTGTTAACTGCATGCCAAATGAATCGGATCACACAAGACCAAACTGCCTCTCAAGTCATCATCTGACCGGTTGCCGACAAGCAATGTAGCATTTAAAAGGCTATTTTTAAAAACTGATAATGGTGCAGCGCTCACTCCGCATAAAACGCACCGGCGCTCGTCACTTCCAGCAGAACAAAGAGGGCCAAACGGCATCGCCGATCTGTGTCAGCCCAATGTTCTCAGGTCCAGCTCAGCTAACAACACGGCACTCCATATTGCCGCCAATACGGATTGCCGATTGCCAATGAGCCAAATCTGCTCATAGAGATCGTTTTAGTTTATTTTTGTTATAGAAGCTGGTCGACGAGGCTTGAGGCTGTTTTTTACACCAACATCCCAAAAATCATTTCAACTGCTCTGAAGTCAGTGTTGACCATCAAAAGTCAGCTAGAGTGGTTACTTGCATAAAAACACACAATTCATATATTAGGAAATTAAATATTGTCTGGGCATTAGTAAATTTAATGATGTATTTTAAACTGCTTACAGCAAGTGTTAAAAAGCTAAACAGGTCCTGATTCCCTCTCTAACATCTCCTTTCTCAGCAAAACTAAACTTTACACACATCGTGATAACGTTATAATTTACCGTCGCCCGCACTCAGTAAAACACAAGAGCAGGAGATATTAACGAGGGTGTTCCATTTGAGCCGCGTTGCTCATAACTCTGCAGCGGTGGCGAATGAATCTAGGGGCAGAATTAATATCGTAAAAACACGGTCTGAGGTATACGGACGTATTTAAGAGTGAATGTGTAGACATGTGACCCGACACCGGCTTATTTCCACTTCCCCGGGGGTATGCAAATACACATTGTCCTCTGCAAAGTGCTACTGAAGACCCGGCTGGTTGAGATCCGAATCACGATAAGTTATCCTCAAACTCCAGCGCGTGTGTGTGTGTGTGTGTGTGTGTGTGTTGGAGATGGAGAAGACGGCAGGCGTGCGAGAAGAGAGACAGAGCGTCGGGGAAAGAAAGAGCTGAGCGCAGAGGCATATAATCTGAATTCAAAAGCAATCATTTTTGTTCTCAGCTCATAAAGCCGTCTTCTGTTGATGGGTACGGCAGTAAAAATCAGGAGGATGAAGGTAAAGAACGGATCTGAGAGGGTTTCGCAGCGACGCTCGCACTCACACAGCGGCAGCTGGTCCCATCCAGGAGTTGACCGCCAGTCATTTACATGTAAAGCACAAACTGAGCTACAGATAATTACAGTAATTAGACGACACAAAAAGCCCCAAATGGCATTTCAAAAGAAAAACCCTCGAATAAATAAATAAATAAATCAGGCAACAAGTAAATAACACATTTGAGATTTTGGAGCGTAATTTGGAAGTACAGAGAAGATTAGCCAATTAATTCATACACAGAAAATGAATCAGTTGGACAAAACAAGCCACTGAGGACGACACCGAGGGCTGGAAGAAGCAGGGCCGCAGTCTGTGTGACACTTTAGAGACTTGAGATTTATCAGTGAACCAAAAACAAAAAGTGTTAATGAGAAGTAGTTGCAGCCCTGTCAACATGAGATTAAGAATTTGGCAATATCGGCACAATGTCAGCAGCTCCAGGGTACAACACTATCCTTTATCAGGACACCACAACTCAACCAGTAATTGATTCTGGATGAAAAATATACGCGTTTTAGATAAAAAAAGAACAAATAAAGTGGGTCAGAATGTTTGTTGAAAAATCAACCCGTGCATCCATGTGCCATATTTATGAGGGATAAATAGCCGTCACTAGCAATCGGCCTCATTTTTTGAAGGTATAGACATTTCTTCAGAGGAATAAGAGCTTCCTGTGCCACCGCATTATGACGCTTTCCTTGTTTGGCACAGGAAGCTCTTATTCCTCTGAAGAAATGTCTATACCTTCACCTGCTCACTCTTCCCGCATGTCTTTCTTCTTCACATAACCTCTGTTTTCACTCTCTGCATCTGCACTCCAGCGCGTGTGTGCGTGTGTGTGTGTGTGTGTGTGTGTGTGTGTGTGTGTGTGTGCGTCAGAGTGGGCCCACTGGTGCAGCTTGGCCCAGTCACAGTAAAGTGTTGTACAGAGTGCGACTGTCTGTCGGTCCCTCTTAGTCCCCGGAGAGGCCGTGTGCCCTCCTTAAGCCCTTCGGCTGGATCTGCAGGCACGCTCAACACGGAGCTTGCACTGCGGCTACGATCCCCTGTTGTCTTTGACTTTCAGACTTTATGGCAAAAAAAAAAAAAAATGATCACGGTGCAAAAACTTTGACTGCCCGCGGATTCGATTGAGAAAAACGAAATGAACCGTCGTCTCTGTGCCCGATCGTGACGATGTGATTTATGGTGCAAATCATAACTTAACTCGTAGATGTTCTAATTTTGTAACCACCTCTATAAAAAGGTGGGTTGGTTTTGAGCAGAGCCCGTTTCATTTTTTTTTCACTGTTTTGATTAAGTCCTCAATGAACTTTTCGCTTTGCAACCTTTATTGCTCTGCGGCTTAATGAAATCACATTTCACAGAGATTTACGACGCGACTGAGATAGTGGCTGCAAATGTGTTCTTTTTTTGCACATTCTAATTATGCAGGGTGTCCAGGTGAGTCATCTACGAGACAAGAGCTCCCTAAACTGTCTGTGAGTCGAGACCTTGTGTGTGTGAAGTGTGAAAGTTAACATTTAGACCTACACCAGAGTATTATAATGTTTCACATTCAGGCCTTTGTCTCTTCATTGACGTCGCTTCTTTACGTGAGAAATCCAGGACTGAAGAAAGGTAAATGTGGGTGTTTTCTTTGTTTCTCACCTATAGTGATTTAATGATTCCCGTCTCAAGCTTGAATACAGGTAGAGGCGATAGCTATCCATCCCCCCCGATGCATTATACAGCATCAGCCCTCAAAGCCGATCACTTCCAGAACTATGCATCCGCTCTGTAAGCGCGTTTCCTCGTCACCTCTCCCCTTACCTTACTCCGTCTAAAAACCTGCAAACCTAGTAAAAATGATCCAGTACCACCTTGGGAGTGCACGTGGTAGACATCACATTTGTTCAGCTGGTGTAAGCAGCCTGGGCTGCAGAAAGAAAAACCTTTGGTGCATTGTGGAATGATGCTAAGTATTAACACCTCATGCTGCGTTGAAATAAGGGTTGCGTGGACCATGTTCACAGAGAGAATCCATATGAACGCCCTCCTCTTGTGGTAGTCGCCACCTCGCAAGTGAAGCTCCAAGTTCACGAGTTGTGACACGCCATGGAAGCTCCTCTTTTGGTGGATGGGGAAAAGTCGGGTAGAGTTTTTGTCTTTGTGATCAGTCCAATTCTCTCTTGTCATGCGCCAGGTTCGCCATCAGGAAGCAGTTTGACTGTGGAGGCATCAGCAAGTTCTAGGCGGGATGGTATGCTATTTGGAAAGTCTCTCTACCTTCTGCTTTCCCGTCTCCATATCTCTCCAAATCCGTTTCCTAATCTTGATCTCATGTTCACCCTCTGACACTAAGCAGGCTGGTCTCAGTCGTAGCCACACCTGTGAAAAATAATGCGCCGGTATTTGTAGAAATCCCACGAAAGTAATTTCGTGTGCGATCTTTCAGCCAGGCGGCCGCCTGAAGATAGAAGTTTATTTTGAAAAAACTGCATGCATGTAACTAACGGAAATTGACACGTGTTGCTGGCTTTCGTTGTAAAAAGCGGTAACGTTTTGTAAGATATCATGTGAACCGTTGTATGCGGATACGTTGCACAAACACACTGACTTTCACGATACAACAAAGTGGAGATGCCGCATCAATCCGTTGATTTCAGTTAGCGTTATAAAACTATAAACATTATCTTATTGTTTTGTATTGACGGTTAAGCAGACAGGCAAAGTGTGTAAAAGTCAATCGGCCACCACATGCTAAACAAAAGGTCATTGAAACATCTGATTTGAGTTGTTAAGCCGGAAGACGACTCATCCCTGCTTCCCTGAGCTTCCTCCACTCTCCTGTCTATTCGCATTTTCTTCCTACTAGCTCTTCAGTCATTTGAGCTCATTAGAGTCACTCTCTGTCAACCTTGTCCCATCTAATTCTCACCCAATTACAATCTAAATGAACCACAGGACTGCTTAACTTGCTTTGCCTCTTCCCATTGTTTAATTTGTGACGGTAACAAACCCTGATTAGGCTTCCGCGAAGGTTCGTAAACTAGGCGCTCAATGCCAAATTAATCACCACTCCATGGGGAGATAGATGGGTAATATTCAATGTTTCCATATGGATCCCACCGACAACAATAACACCACTGTGAAAAGAAGAACACTCCGACGATGGCAATTACTGCGGATTTACCAGATTGTGGCATTTGGACCAGGGATGGCTGGGCATCACCAGCCGGTAAAATGTCACTGACAGAGAACTTCTGTCGGAGCTCGCTTAAAAACCTTCAGATGCAAAGTTTGCAGGAAGGCGAATTTCACGAGCAGCATCTGCGTTCCCGAGGTAAAACTGGGTCAATTTGATTAATGTCATTGTCTCAACCTGAGGAGCATAGACACCACAATAAAAGGTTTGCCAAAGTGGGAGAGGATGAGGGAAGATATGGAAGGAGAGGTGGAGCAAAAGAAAGAAAAGGAGAGGGGGAAACTAAAATTAAATGTGAAAGACGCAACCAGCCAATGGCAGTGGACACAGACACTCCCAACGAGTGAAAATGAAACGCAATTGCTCGATTTTGACAGTGGATCTAGTTTAGCATACAAACAGGCAGCGGATAATTAGTCTCAAGAGGGAAATCAGCCTTCACAAAGTGGTAAAAAAAAAAAGAAGCTCACAGTGTTAAAGCGGCTGTCCTGAAATGATGCAGGGCAGACACATCACAGGCCTAACTGCCGGCTGGTGGAGGTTTTCACACTTCTCTCATTGTACTACTACTGCATCACTTTATATCTGGTATAGATGGCGTGATGTGTATTTTAAAAAGCGTCAATAAATACAAAAACATATCCACACACACACACACACACACACACACATTGGGAGGCTCCCAGCTCCAAAAAATATTAAAGCTAGATAACTACGTGCTATCAAAAGGGCATCGTTTTAAACTACCAAACAAAAGGCTGCCCAACTCGCAATGAGAAGATTCCGAAAGCAGTAAAAACTTACTCTAAAGCCACAACCATAGAATATGGTGACAACAATTAGTTATGGTGACAACACACATCAGTGGGGCTCTGGAGACGGATGGTTTTGTTAGCTAGCTGGGTAACTTGTCCTTCTACGACGTGGCAGGGAGTGAGACAGAGGGACCGTTGGACCCAGTGCTGACGCTGGCCACCAACCAGCTGTTCGGCTCATTTTCTGTAACCGATGTAGCATTAGAGCATGGCCGAATTAGCAACTGGCTAACTAGCCAGCCAGCTGAAAGCTAGTTAGCCAGCTAGTTTGCCTATCCCACCATGCTTAAAGGCTACACTGGTTACAGAAAATGAGCCACACAAAGTATCTGGCGATGGTAATGTGCTTTCCTACGCTGTGACAAGTGGATTTAAGAATTAAGTTGTTCAATTTAAGTCATTAACTCTGGATCTGCTTCATAAGGTTTCTACTCCGGCTTGTTTTAATCGTTACTGCAAAACAAAACTAGTCATAAGTCTGTTTAGTTTATACGTATGTCAGCCTATAATGGTAACAATACGCATCCAAATGGCCGCAATACACCTTATCTTGGTATGCCGACGCTGTCATCCAGATGTACAAAAGAAATCAGGAACACACAAATATGTTTCCACACGACCATGCCCCCTGGTGGACATTAGAGAGAATGCAATGCTGAGGCACTTCAGCATTGGCTTCACTTTTCAGAACGAGAGGTTGCCGCCTGGAAATAACCGACCGTCGGCCGGTTCATGACACAAAGACATCAGCACACCTCCTCGACCAACAGTTTACCAACAGCAAAACGACAGAAAACTGTTTGCATAAATATCTATTCATAGAATGACTTTTGGACCAAGCAAAGTGGAATGAATGAGTTTGTTTTTTATTCAAATGTATAAAGATATTCTCTATAATACTGTCATCTAATTGGGTCTGTGGGCTCTAATGTGGCCATGGGGGGTATCAAATAGTGTATATATACATAATCTTATCTTCTATACCTGACAAACACTACTGCATTATACTAATATTACAGTTTATTCAATCAAGCATTTCTGAATTATTTCATTTGACACTTCGGCATCGTACCTGATCTCAAAGACACAACACGGTACAAAAGGTGACGCCTCGAACCCGTTTACCACACGCGTCACATCAACACAGTTGAACACACTGCTGATGTAAAGAAGTGACTGTCAGCCGGAATCATGTCCCATTATCACCTTGTGCACTGCAACGGCTCACTCCGAGACCTAACTCCCACCAGAGAGCAGAGTGAAGTGTCCTAACGGAGAACAGTAGGAAGGGCTGGGAGATCGCTCGTTTGAAAAGCTTCAAAGATAGTGATAGAAAATGAGTCCCTCCTCCATCGACAGCAAACGAGGGGCTCTCGATAGAGGCACCTAACTATTGTTGCGCAATGGTTATCAGCAGATGAACGGCTGTACAAGAGCAGGTTCCACATACTGTGTATAGACAAACCGTGACATTCACAGCAATGCAAAGCCCACACAGACACAGGGAGAACCATTATGAAGCACAGAAAAGCCCCAGTTCACCGCAGGGCATTACAGCCGGGCACAAAGCCAGAACAAAATGACTTTGTCACTTTTGCTTTCAGCTCTGGAGACAAATATTAAAATAACATATGTCCCATGGGCCCGGTGTATGTAAATCCAAAGCCATGCCCTTTAACCCACGTTGTTCCCATAAACCTCCTGCAAGCTGAATATGTTTTCTGCCAACACGCTACTACCATACAGAAGCTAAAACGTTTAGCTCATGCAGTGTGCTTTTTCTTTTACATTTTGCAGAGCTACCTTTGCTTTTGTTAGTTTTTTTTATCAGCACCATCCCCATCAATGCGGGCGTCCATTTATTTCATGCATGCACATGTGTCGGCATCAACATCTGTGCGGCAGAGTGTAATGAAAACGCCCGTCAGAAAAACACCTCACATTGCATTCCCCAGCAGGAGGCATGCTACTGCAGCTGAATCACAACAGGCAGGAGAGGAAAGCACGTATAGCTCCAAAAGCAATTATCACTAGAAAGCTACATTTCTGCAGATAATACGGAAAGCAACCAGCAGACATCCAGAGGTAAACGTAAATAAATAAAAAATACACATACTGCACTATGCTGAATACTAAACAGGAGGAAATTAACTTGTCAGGGGTCATGTTGAAACATACGCAGAGAACTCTGCACTGCAAGCAGAGAAACGTGACCGTGGAGATGAAGACAACACATCATAATGGGCCCAATGCTTACAGAGGAAGTCGCTTGTCAAATAGGAAGCACTCAGCCCTGGAAATATCGCCGTTACAGTAACTCACACAAACCGCTCAATCTCGCTGTCGTGCACAACAATACGGAGAAATGCACGAAACAGCAGGCGAAGACAAAACGTATACGTGAATGGTAAGAACATGCACAACATGGAGAGAGAGAGAAAAGACTTTCTCTTCATGAGTGGTGACAATGGAAGCAAATCTCTCGTGCACAAAAAAAAGATTCCGTGCATTATTCTGGTGATGGTGTTAGATATGTGGGCTAAACCTTTGCAGCCCATAGAAACAGCTGATTTTACCTCTGACCCCTTTTCACTTTATTTCTGCCCACAAAAGTTATCTCTCAAACATGTAACGCGATACACCATCAGCTCTTTATCCACGATACAAGACAGGAAGAGAGGGAAAAAAAGACGATTATAGTTTATTTCACTAACCAAATAATCCAGCCGCGGAACTATCGGGTCATGAAATTGCACACTTTAGAACCCTCCTTACCCCGGTAATATATCTGCATGAATGGTTTGTTCGAGTGGTATTCAATAATTTAACGGGAAACCCGGTGGCCAGTCATGAGCCTTGTATTGGGCGTTCACGTCGTGAACCCGGCGCTTGACTGAAAATAGAAGAAGAAGACACAGCTCTTGCCTCGGCTCGAGCAGCAGAGCTAGCTAGCATTTACATGGCCTAAAACCAATAGAGACATCGGAGAATCAAGAACGTGACTGATCTTCTTCACAGGGCAGGAACTGTCTGAGCGTGCACTGCACTGTTAAACAGCCTGAGGCCCAAAGCACAACAAACATTACTTCATCATTTCTGACAAGGGACTGAAGATGGTTGACGGCTGAATAATTATTAACCTGACAAATACATTTTGTCAACTTAAAGAAGGGTTGTCACTTGGAATGAGTGATTTCATTTGCTTTATATGTATGGACATACATACTATACATACTATACAATACTTCTATTTCCTCTCAGATGGCGTTGAATGCAACCGAGCAGACAGAATAACAGGTTCACAACTGATTTGTAGATTATCTCCTGGCATCCACTGACAACTGAAATGCTTTCAATTTTTCTATCTGACATTCTTTCAACCGCTTCCCCTGAGGAGAATAGAGACGCAGTAACAAGTAGACTGTCACAGTTATATCTCCATCAGAGGTCTTCTCCAGAACAGGCTGCGTGATCCGCTTCATGAGAGTTGAATTACTTCCCAGCAGCATTTCCCAGCAATCGCAAAACCAAAAGTCTATGCCAGAAGAACAGAAACACGGAGAACAACTTGCTGTTTCAAAAAAAAAAAGAACTCTGTTTGGTTAGAACACAGTAAGTGTACTCACATTGATCGATGTTCCCGTCCACTTTCCCCTTCTCCTGCAAACAGAGAGCACACACAACAGTGGTTATTACAGGCTTGGAGGAGTGAGACAAAAACAGCCCTTTCTGCAGCTTTTTCACGCACCATTCGTTACCGTGCCTTTTCCCTTTTTCTGGGTTCAGAGGAAGACGTCGGAACACAAAAGGTGAACACTCGGGAAGAGAACGGAAAAAGAAAAGAACCGGAGAGACGGAGAAGAAGCGAGCGAGAGAGAGAGAGAGAGAGAGAATGTGTGGCGGATGACAGGAGAGAAACGAGGGGACCTTTACAAAGGCGGATCCCAGAGTCAATTCAATCAACCTAATTGGAAATACACTTCCCAGCAGGCTGCGAGATGGCAGTTGTCACTATGTTGTGCTGGGATGTTTATCAGGATGTCAAACAATTGATACGGCAAGGAGAAAGGATTTATTGTGTCAGCTGTAACTGTGAGTGTGATATTGACGTGCAGCTTCAAATTTCAATAAATGTCACTTTCATTCATGGCTTTCCAAAGACTGTGTGTGTGTGTGTGTGTGTGTGTGTGTGTGTGTGTGTGTGTGTGTGTGTGTGTGTGTGTGTGTGTGTGTGTGTGTGTGTGTGTGTGTGTGTGTGTGTGTGTGTGTGTGTGTGTGTGTGTGTGTGTGTGTGTGTGTGTGTGATTGGCTGACGAAATGGAGGACAATCATGTCCGGCATTCAAAGCTGACAAGATCAAATTTGCTCTAACAAAATGCACCGTTGGGCTTTTATGCACCCAGTAAAAACAACAAAAGGGATCGACAAGAGATTGGTGACCGATTTATTGTCATTGATGATTTCAGTCGATGTGGACTAGACACACCACTTAAAAACCCTCTGAACCCCATGAAAACGCCGGCGGGGTATAAAAGCATGATTTCTTCAAACAATCGCCAAAACGACACCGTTTATCGCAGCCAGAAGCTGTGAAAACGTCAATATCCTCAGATGTTGATCTCTCTGACGGTCCTTGAACATATCATGTGTGACGAACGCTTCCATCAGAAAACGCAGCTTGTGATGCTGATGCAGAATTGTTATGAGCACGCTACAAACAAACGCTAATCAGCGATGCACCGACAAATTAGCTCTTTAGTTCTTTAGTTGACCAGACCTCACCTCTTCACCCGGAAGCCGTTTTAACACTGATTGTTACACTGGATATTCATCACTGAAAGCTCTAATTCAAGCTATCTGTATATCATATATTTTGACTTTTAAGATTCAAACGAATAAATAAGATGACAGATATATCCAATTCACTTCCAGATATCTGCAACTGACTAGTTGTAATTACCGTTTCAGATGGAATGACGAGTCATAATTCCAGTTCAAGAGTCGCTTTCTATTCAAACACATTATGGCACTGCAATCGTTCCTCAAGTGTGTCTGGAGACATAAATATACAATATGCTGAAATGTTTTCTGCAAACACTGTTTGAATGCTTTGCAGGGCCAATATCCAATGGCGAGCTCCACATGAGCAACGTCATGCACAGCAATATGGACGAGTTGTGCTGTTTAATGTATCTGCAGCTATTATTCGGAGAAGCGAAAACTGAACTACGGATATCTGCAACTGTCATTTTCGACGTGTGACGAGTCGAGGGTCTGTGCGCAGCTTCAAAATGAAGAAGTGCGACAGGATTTCTGCCGGTAGAGTCACCTCCGGGATCGATCCGCTGATCAACTTCCTCAATACAAGCGCAGAAGTGTTTTCTATCGGCATATACAATGTATATTTCCCAGTATATGTTTTTTAAACCCGGTCAAATCTTGTAGTTCTAGTGTGTTGACACAGTTTGATGCATATGTTATAAGAGCAGCGTATGGGCCAAGATGCGTGTTTTAGTTCTTGCCTTTAGTAGGAGTCCAGCTGACCTGTGCAGGTATCTGTATGTTTGTGTGCACAGATTGAAAATACTTTGTTGAGCATCGTGTGCTCTTCAGCTGCTGCTCACTTGTGCTCGTTGCAGCGCTGTGAGTGCTGCACTCCATAAACGCATCTGAACTTCAAACGCAATTTAACGTAAACATGCAAAACCAAAGATCGACGTGCCTTTTTAAAAATAGAACAGAGGCAGGTCTTCCAATGCAACACCGTTTCTGAAGCAGCCAACGTGTGGCAGCAATTGAAGTGTTGTGACATTTTGCATTCTTGTCCCTCAGTGTGGATGTCACCGGTAATGAGGCTCAGTGATAAAAGATGTGCGAGTCTGTGAGGCCCCTTTCGGCTTCCCAGGAGACCGAGAGCCTCACGAAAACACAGCAGTTTTTAGTGCCTTCTGTCATTGCTTGCCTCCTTTCTCTTTACATCTCTATCCTTCTCTCTTTCTGCCATCTGTCTGTCTTAATTGCGGACGTGCTTCCTCACGATGGCAGGATAAAATTGAGTGTGCTCATCAGCACCGCCTTCCATCATCTGGAGTGCCGCTGTTTGATCAATTGATTAGGGAATCAAACCAAGCGTAGAGGTGAAAGAGAGGCTATGGGCTTCTTTCTAAAAATACTGTTCTCTCTTCTCCACATCTCTGCGGGGTTCTTTTTGTCACATTCCTTTATAAATTCAGCTTTAAGGGACATTGATGGAGTAACATAATAGTTTAGCAATAACCAACAGCAACTACTGCTGTGCAACTGGATAAGGCAAAGTAGTTCCCTTTACACGCACACACATACAGAGTTGATTAGTAGGTAGTTCATTTATTCTTGTAATGCAGCGCTTACATTTGACTGGTTGGAGAAATGTAAATAACCAGAATTTAATTTCTGCAGATAGACCCCTTTGCTGTTCGTAAAAATTACGATATTTTCGTGCGCGGATTGTAACTAGAGACAGAATAATTCTCCGAACACAAATTTGCTAACAAAGCAATTGTAGCATTGTAGCGAGCCGTCCGCTAGTTAGCGTGCTAATTCCGCCATGCTTTCATGCTACACTGGTTATAGATGCCCTACAGCGGGCCTTCTCTTCATCTCGCTAATAGTTTAGCCTATTAGCAACATTTCTCTCTGTCTCTCTATTAATGTAGCCTTCTGTGGTGCAGCAGCCGTGACAATGGCGCAGGTTCGCAAAAGGCTAAGCTAAACTATTAGCAACATTCTATCTCCAGCTCTGAAATGCTACCACGATATTGTAGCTCGCCTCGAGCCTAGAATCCCAGTTGGTCCTTTCAAATGTATGCAATATCAATTCTGGCAGCCTGAAACACAACAAGGTGACATTTCCGTTGTGCAACTTTAGCCCATTTCTTTTGTGTTTGCCTCCATTTTTTCCTTCGTTTTGACTCAAACTAACAAGTGACATAATCATGACGTTGGCTGTAACAAAGCCTATAGCGCAAACCCACTGGGTTTCAATTAGGAGGGATCTGATGCTTTTCTCTCCAATATTTCCTTTTTGTGATAGAGCCAGAGCAGTACGAGTTATGTGATAAGACTATGGAAACAGGTGGGATGCTGAGAGATGCACAATAGGGAAGACACGATGATTCAACAGCTTCTCAGCTCATGAGCCTGAGGCCGTTTGTATTTGACTTATGCTCATTTGTTCACACTCTTGTGGCGTAGGCACTAATGTCTCAGGCATGTCACGTATTATTATTTTCAGGACAGGTTATTCGTTGAAAGCCAATAGATTGTATGTCGTAAAAGCAAAGTATTTCAACACAATTTGCTTCTCGAGGGTCCGGAGGGATTTAACAACCTCAACCAACAAGCAGCAAGTCATATGCACTGAAGGAAAGATGTGCCAGAACATTCCTTACATCCAATGTATGTTTATCACACCAGAGGCGATGGAAGGCGGAGTTTAATTGGCCATGGTCTTCAACATCAGGAATACAGGTCGTGCTAAAATCGTGATTTAGACTTTACATGATGCTAACAGCTACATGCCAGCCAATCAGAAACTTGTATTTTCCTTGGCTGTGGCACAACTTGGCAAGAGTTGATTAACCTAGATTCACACCTCTCCTGTGGCTTCACATACTAAAGACGCAGTCACGGTACTCTGAGCTGAACTAGAACAGAGTTTAAGTGTACAAACTCAAACATATTGTTATAGCCTCTTGGAAAACCAGCACAAACTAATCTCTGAGTGAGCGTCACACGCTTCCATCTTGGATGCCATTTGAACACCCACACAAAACGAGAATCCGACATTGCGGCTACAGAGGATGACATTTTGTGGGAATGCAATTTGAACAGCGGAGCAAATCAAGCAAACGTGTGTCTGTTACAAAGTGTGCTTGAACAGGGCTTTCCCCCCCCCGAGCTCTTCAATAGGCTGCTATGCCGGCCCTCTTCATTCAAGGAGCCATATGTTCATGTGCCCACTTATTCTCACTCCATCTCTCTAAACAACACAACTCGCCGCCCGGGTTAGCTGCTTGTATGCCTACAGGCATACAAGCAGCCTTTTGTTTGCTGCTGCCTTTAATTGAACCACATTCAATTAATATATTAATCAATTTCCTGCATTTTACTACTGCATTTTATTTCTTACACTGTTTTTTCTTAATTGTTTTTAAATCTCCTTTTCTTTTGCCTTATGTTTTGATGCTTTTAATGGTTTTATGTGAAGCACTTTGAATTACCTTGTTGTTGAAATGTGCTGTACAAATAAACTTGCCTTAAGGTGCGTTCACACCGGTCGCGTTGA
Organism: Lycodopsis pacificus; assembly: GCA_028022725.1. NCBI lineage: Eukaryota > Metazoa > Chordata > Actinopteri > Perciformes > Zoarcidae > Lycodopsis > Lycodopsis pacificus. The sequence goes on along the minus strand of CM051703.1, from coordinate 21,322,181 downwards.
TTTTTTGACGCACTGCAAAATCGCGTCTACGCGCCGCCGGTCGTGTTCAGACCAGACGCCGCAAAATCGCGGAGCGCCGGAGAGGGGGCGTGGTTTATCGACTGGAAGCCGTTCACCTGGCCGCCATTAACCATGGAAAGAATAACCTATATTCCTACGTGTTGTGGAAGTCACAGATATCCCGGGAAACTAAATGCCGTCATGTCTGGTTCATAATATTGTTCAGAGGAGCTCCGTGGATTGTATCGAGCTGTATTCACTGTATCTAGCAAGCCGCCGGTCGCTGTTTACTACAGCTGTAGGAACACAAAATAAACTGATTTGGCTGTGATTCAACGGAAAATAAACCGACAAAAAGGGACTCCGAAATAACTACGTAATGATGCCGGGAGCGGTGCTAGGCTATGCTAACATCGTAGCAGCTCCACCAGCACTCAATAACGTCACGTAGACGTAAATACGGCAGCGTCTATTCATTGTTTGTACCGTATGGTTTACACACACACACACATGTATACACATAGTTTGGTCCGGTCTCTGTTGATATGAGGTATCGTAGAGCTCTGGGTGAACACAGACGGCTACAGGATTTATTTGTCCTCCATTGTTGTTTGTGATTCAGCACGGGCTGAAGCTACGGCACTGATGACGGGGGGAGCAACTCAACGCTGATAGGCTAGCGCGCCACAGCGTCACGCGATTATGCCGCAGAAGTTGAAAAATTTCAACTCGCGCGTTGGCGATTTTGCGGCGTCCAACGCGTCCACCGCACTGCAATAACGCGTCCAACGCGCCGCAGAATCGCAAAATCGCGGCGCGCCAGTCTCATCGCGTCTGTGCATAGACTTTGTATGTAATCTCGACGCGCGTCAAAAAATCAACGCGACCGGTGTGAACGCACCTTTACAGTGTTGCAGTATCAATATTTTTGCTAAGCGGCAGCTCCAGTGTTTTGTCGGAGCACGTTGATACGTTGACCTGTATAAGATACTGCCTGATGAGGATGAAGAGGCATCAAGAGGAGGAGTATCAGGAACGGAAAGCTAAATCTATCAGTTTCTGTGTTTTCACAAGAGTTCACCGTTCTACATTCAATATTTATTCCCTGATGTCTGCTGCTTGGAAATAAGGGACCCGTCTTATCTCACAGAAACTCAGCAGTGCACTCACACACTACTTCAGGAGCTAAATGCAAATGAGCCAAGAGAAACAAAAACATTTGCAACGTACAGTAATTAGTAATACCTTCACAGGCATAACTTTGATAGAACTACAACCTAACAAATTCATTGTCCCCCTGCATCATCAGCTGGAGGGATTTCATGTTTCCAGCGATGCTTGTTGGCACGGTCTGTCTTCTAAACATCTTCATTTATTCACAATTTTCCAAAGCTTCGAGAGAATAAGTGACAAAGAACAGTTTCGCTATGTTTCATACATTTGATATACAGCATTCGTGAATGAATGTGCTAATCGCCGCCCATCAGAAGGCATCACGAGGGTGAGCGAGAACTATTTGCTACAGTCATGCAACCCCGATCCACAAATAACCTCCAAGACTATAACTAGTTTCTAACACATGTCACGGAGATGGTTTAGTTATCATCATGTGACCAAACGTCGGAGACAGGATAGGATCTCTGAACATTCTTTTCTACAGTATCTTGTTTTTGTGCGGATTTTGAATGCACCTAAGAATATCGGGCAAATCCAGAGTTGTCGACTTCTCGTGACCCTCGGAGTAGAAGACGAGATCGGACTCAAAGAAGACGGACACATTTTCAGTCGAGAACCATACCGACTCTTAAGAGCGAAAAATAATGCCATTTTAGGCTGGCGTTTGAGTAAAAACCCATGTCCTAGACCTGCTCTTAAAATATGTTTTAATTTTTATTATTATTATTTATTTATTTATTTATTTTTTATTCTGTGTATGTAATTTATTGACCCTAGGGTCACACTGTGGTTTTTTATGTTTTTAAATTTCTGCTGTTAAGCACTTTGTGATGTCATGTGAAAAGCGCTCTATAAATAAATTTCATTCATTCATTTATTAATGTCTCTCATTTCATATCGTCTACCCTGCCTACTCTTTGTCTCTTTAAAATCAAATGAAATTTTTCTTTTTATTGTTGTGTACTTTGACAAAAAAATTCTGTTTGCTCCACTCCCTGGAATCTTTTTAGTTGTTGCTTTATGGCATACCAGTTGGATTACATTTTAGGCGTCAGGTTTTATGAACTCCAAGATGTATTCATGACCGCCCCACTACGACTACTGCTACCCAGGTTTTTGTTTTATATTTATAAAAATGAAACTTATTTTAAAATCTGGTTTTCATTGCTTCACCGACTACAATTATGAGATGGACAAATTTTGCAAAACAGGCTTCCTGTGTCTACCTTTACTGAGACACCTTTGTCCCCAATGACTGATGCTCCTCACTGCGTGCAACACAGTAGGTTCCTCCGTAAAAGACAGCAGATAACGAAACGTACCAGAGGGTTGTGCCGAGCATAGAAAGTATCACCTACCACTATAATCATCGTAGAGAGAAGTATTATTGCTTCATATAACGGTAACCATTGCACGTGTGCTGTATGCCTGAAAGCTTTTCTTCAGCTTTGTGTGCAAACTCTCAGGAGACAGCCTGAGAAATTGGGGAATAACCTTCTGGGACAGCAATGAAAGAAAAACTTTCTTTCTTTTCGTTTTCACTGTTCCTGCATTTATTCTTGATTCATTCGGTGCATGACCCCATTACTGAAAACCCTTTCATCCAACCAGCACAACTCCCTCTTTCTCTGTGTTGCTGCCAAACCACTCCACTCTTTCCCCTCGTCACAGAGACCACTTCCAAACCCAACTATCCAGACGATAAAAACCCGACACGCTCATCGGAATCCTGCGACAATTCTCACCACCAACACAAGAATCCAGGGCCAGGACGGCCGCAGCAGCCAATAGAATGATGCACACGGACAGATACGCCATTGATTTGTTGATCGGTTTAAATCAAAACACTTTCAGTCCCAAAAAAGCTACTGTTGTTAAGGAAATTGGGTTATGTTTCTATTATTATCTTGCCCATCGCCCACAATTATCGTATAATTGTTCAACATTATGGCCATGGGCAGAACAACATGTGTAGCGTGACGTGCGTTCAGCACAATGGCATCTTTCCATTTGCAACAGGTAACAGACCGTTTCCACAGCAGCACATAATATCATTAATGATGGAGTTCACAGCTAATAACCATGCTTGTCATTGGTATGGCTTAAATGTCTGCTGTGAAAAAGGTCTACGTGGACTCTACACTAAGATCACTTTTCTTGCATAAGCTGGTGAACAGAGTGTGAATGTGAAAATGACTCTGGGTTCCGATACCTGGTTAAAATGAACAACATCGCCGAAAGCAGCTGTCGCTGATCAACTTTAATTCCGTGAGTAGCTTAATGACGTACTAAAATCAGACTTCGCTGTTGATCGGGTTTGTGTGCGTTAGGTCACGGGTATAAGCCCGTTGTTACTCCGAATGTGCCAAATAATCAACATTTATATCTTCTCCTTCTACGAACATTTACTATGTACACTGAGCATCTTTATATTTTGCAATTAATTGAGTGCTACATTACTTCATGTTCAGGTTTATAGCTGCAGGTTTGCCAGCATTCATTTGGCTGCCACTCACAACTGCTCCTCTCAGCCAACAGATTCCAGCTGGATGTGCAAACTGATACTTTCGTTTCTTGTAAAGACCGATCAATGGATCGGGTTCAGATTGGACAGCCAGATTCAATAATGCAATCAGATTCAACGTGCATTCGATATTTAACAATGCGTTGGTAACCTCCCTACATCTTGTGTACTTTGTGTGTTTGAAAGACAAGATGAATTAGATAGTAAATCATTAAACCTCTAAATTAGTCTGTGGCCTCATTGCACCGAAGCTGCCATCAACCCAGTGCGGATTTGTCAGAACTTGGGTTGCTCTGCAAGAATCAAAGTAGGCCCGCAGGAAGTTGACAAGAGGTCAAAATGAAAAGGCTTTCATCTGGACCGGTTTGCTTCATTCATCGCTTTTGTTTTTTCAGTCCGTTGCACCCGTGAGATATATAATTGTTTACATGTTTTGTATTGTTTTGGGGGGAGATTTAGAGGAAAACAACTAATCTGGCACAACCTCTTTACTCCCGAAGGCTTTGAGAATCCTTCCTGCATAATCGTGTGGATTCACGCATTCGCATGATTCACCCGAGGGTCAACTTTAAAATTCTGGCGCCAATTGACATATCTCCCCCCCCCCCCAGATAGACGGGGGGCGAACGCCTGGGAATTTCTTTGATTTTTGCATCAAGGGATTTCAGGGGACACAAGCGGCAGGGCAAAACCACATTCCACAGCCTGCTGCCAACTTGGCAAAGCTCGAGGTGAGTCAGACTTGGAACAGACCAGGGGGCGTACATGCCTCATTGCACAAAGAATTAGGACTGCGGAGCTGTGTGGTATGTGTTGGTCTGTGCCGTATGTCTTTTTCACAACCAGGACTCTTAAGTTATGCAGACAGCGTTTGTTAAAAGGCTTCACTCTTGCTGGCAAGGACCCGTTTGCTCGGAGGGCAAGTCGTTTTTTCCCTCTCTTTAGCCCGTGAATCTCTGGTGTGCCCTCGTGATAAATGCAACCAGACGAGCTTATTCAGAAACCTGCCCAAGAGCGCTCAAGCAATTACCTCAGAACCGTTGCAAATAGATCGGACAAAAGCACCGTTTCAAAATGACACGGGGAAGAGAAGATGTGAAAGTTACCTGCGTGGTGTTGTTAATTGGGATCTTTAACAAACGATACGAGCAGGAGAGTTGAAGTGAGAGTTATAGCCTACGTAATAATGGTATTGTTTCATTAATTACAATCACTTTTGAGTGATATTAAAAAGCATGGCTGCAATGAAGGTATTCAATTATATTCTATGTTTATGTACTTTATACATTATACGCTGGAATTCTGCTTCTGAAGTCCTGTTTAAGCTTTGACGAAGGGTTTACCGTACATTCAATTGATTTTTCTTTTTACCAAGTTGCTGATTCACGATTTAAATTTTTGATAATAAATAACAATTTACTACATTTATATCTTGTGTATTTATACGTTACATGTAGTTTTCAGCATGGACATATCAAGACAGCAGTGCACTGCGTCACACAAGTTAAGCTAAATGTGTTTTGTCCGACTATTTTCATTCACTTCATTTTTCTTGCAGCCCTGATTTGATCTGCGGTTGATACGAGTGATTTATATCACCGAAAGTGTTTGTCTCGCTTGATGGACAGTAAAGGCCATGTCCTCGGTGGGAAGTAGTTTAGTGTGTTAGAGCGAGAGAGCGAGAGAGAGAGAGACAGAGAGCAGCACGTCATATTTACCGTGGCGTGCGGTTCCTGGTCGGAGGTACGTGACATGGTGGCTGTCTCAGCGCTGCCTCGCCTGCTGCTCTTGTGCCCTTCAGCCAGCCAGCACCCTGAGGTTCCCAGCAGAGCGGCCACGGCCCAAACACCCAGGCTGCCCATGAGTGTCTGCCTGAGTGGAAAAAACACAAAGCACACGAAGTCCTTAGACTGACATTGTTGCATCCACTTCAGTTTTCAAAAATAAAACAAGCTACACAGCTCTCGTGTTCATAAGGGGAGCGGATCCTGTACTGTATCCTAGCAGTATGAAACGGATGAACACAATTAAATGGACTTGTGTTGTTGCATGTAATCGTCGCGCCGTATTTGTGATTTCAATCGCTCACCATCCAATCTGTAATCAAATGCATTTTTGTGATTTAATTGTGGGTCTAATAGTTCAGCCATTCACAAGCTAGCACAAAGAGCATCACTGTGTTGTCTACAAAGAAGATACAGACAGATGAGCGGAAATCCCGTTCAAATAAACACACGGTGTGTTTAGGACTGTTTGTCATTGCAACCATTGAATTGAACAGAATTTGTCGCAAAAAGAAAGAAAGAAAGGCTGCTCAATTAAGGAGAGCGGAGACAAATTCAGAGAGTACAGACAGCTTAAATTGTTTGCTATTTATAGGCATGATATGACATGGGAAGGCCTAAAGAAGACAAATATGATACGAATAACTTAATAGCTGCGTAGTTAGCATCTCGCACCAATATTGTGTCATTTTCCAATCCTACTAAAACCCTGTGTCGTGCATATGAGACATGTGTAACCAATGCCTGCAATGATGCTGTTCATGCACACAATGGGACAAATAATGTGCACCGACACAAACCGATGGTGCACACGCACATGAACACATAGCATAATACAGCAGTGTGAACATCAAAGCCGCCACTGATGGGGATAATTATCTGCATTACAAAAGGACACAAAGTCTTTTGATGTCAACAAAGAGACAACCCTCTGAAGTCGTGAATGGTGGAGTGTGCATGAACGCGGGGGATCAATTTCGCTGCTGTGACACACTCGCATACGCGCACAAAGCTTCAGGACAAAAAGTATACAAGACGTCCAATCTGTGCTGCTGTGTAGCTGCATGGAAACATGTTTTTTTCCCGATATGACTCGCTCCATTTGTAAATTATATAAAAATGGTAAGCATGTATTTAATAACTATATGTTAACATGCGTTTTAAATGGTACTGCTCTTTACTGTCAATCCCGTGCAATATCAAATACGTTTAAGTATTATCTTACATTTCACATTTTTACTCCGTCTGTACATACTGGTATATTTTGTATTCTTCTTTACTGTCATATTTTTTACTACTGTTTACTGTTTAGTCTATTTATACTATTTTATTTTTTACTATATTTTTTATCTTCATTTATTACTTGTGAGCGATGCTGCTGTAATCCTGTAATTTCCCCACTGAGGGACTAATAAAGGATTATCTTATCTTATCTTATCTTTGGGGCGAGCTCAAAAGTTAAAAAAAATTAATAGAAATAAAATGGAAAAAGATCTTTAAATCATGTTCATGGGGGGGGGGGGGGGTAATACTGTAATAAAATAGGATAACCATACATTGAAATGCACATCAATACAAAAAGAACACAAACTACAGTGACATTAAACAGCAAAGTGTAGAATAAGTAGAACTCTCTGATACAGTAGCAGAGAAAATAAATACCATCAGCTTTTCAAAAGGAGTATTTATTGCAGGTTCTTGTGTTGTACTTGGTTTGCATTGCACAGATGTTTCCGTTATTGTGTCCACCCCCTGTAGTGTCTTAACGTCCTCCAGATAAACTTGCCGTGTTGCACCGATGACAGATATTTATTGGACCCCGTCAAAGCACTGGCTTCTTGTGTGGTGTTATCAGCCGAGGCAGGCTTTTATTCCTACACCCTGTGACACGGCGGTTCGCTGCGTGCGTTATTGCACTTGTAGGTAATGTGTTTATTGTTTTTACTGTGGCATCGTACTTTACTACGGGGCTTTATTGTGTGTTTCACTGCAAAAACAGTCTGGAAGCAAATTTCCCTTCGGGGGCCATAAAGTTAGCAGTTGAACTGAAACAAGGGCAGAAAAACGCCGCGGTGCATCTCAAACAGTGCAGGCGTTCATGCCGTTAAACGTCTCACCAGCATGGTGAATATTAAAACGGTTGACCTGTAAATGCCCTCGTCTATGCTCTGCAGATCTACTTTTGCTTTTTCCATCAAATAAATAAATAATCTTTTGAAACATTTTATCAAAATGAATCTTTCATTAATTTTTCATTAATAATTGTAAACGATAATCTTGTTCTTCTCTATTGACCTTTTAACTCATATAATGTAGCAAAAAAGTATTAAAGTGCCCCAGAAACTTCGTACATGCACTCTCGACCAATGCTAACCATACAGTACACACCATACAGTACACACCATACAGTACACACCATACAGTACACACGTAATCAGTGTAAACATCACTCGACGAGGCTCCACCAACATCACTCAGCTAGCTCGCCCGAGGCCAACGGACCTCACAGATCAGAGCTCGCCCTTGTGAAATTAAACACCAAATGAGATCTGCCAGTCACTGTCTTAATGTGCTGCCTGGCCCCCTGGCATTGGCTCACACACACACACACACACACACACACACACACACACACACACATACAGAGAAAGAGAGTCCTGGTGGTGTGGAATGAATTTCATCAGGAGGGAGAAAGTCTATGAGGAAGCCAATTATTTGACCAGCATATTAAACAGCTTAAAGAGACAGACTCATAAAAGCAACGCACCCTTTGGCCTTTCGGATCACACTTGTTCAGTGAGGGACATGAGTTATAAACAGACTCGGTGTGCCGAGAGCTGAATGCAATCTCTTCACATCCAAGCGATTAGAACTCGCCATCTCTCATTTTGTATGTTTGTTTTTTTTTGTCTTCAGAACTTTCACGGGCCCGAGGAGTCCTGCAGCCGACCTCTCCCCTTGTTCAGTCGCTCACATTCGGTATAGTTTTGTTCTCGTTTTCTTCTTCGCATGCGTTGCAGATAAATTGGTTTGAAGGCTTTTAAAATCATGAAACAAGAGGGAACAGTTCTCATCACATTCAGCACTGCGGCGCATTCATGTATGGATTAAGGAAGCTTCTTTGGCTGTCTTGCACTGGAGCTGCAGAACTTAAGAACGATATAACAGCAACCATGAACTGTCTCAAAGGTTTGGATTTCCATTGGTTGTTTGGATTTCTGAAGCGGTCTGTGTTTTGCTGCTATAACGCTGAAGGAGAGTCCGCTGAATGCCTATAATGTGCAGCGCTCAGGTACAGTGAAGCGCCATCTGCTACCCATCTCATTTTAGGATCAGGCAGTCAGAAGAAAGTGACATCTCACGTCCCTTTGAGACACATCAGCTACTTTCAGCCGGGAGCTGCTTCTTTTTTTTCTAGGTCGAAGGTAAAATATTAATTTTCAGCTGCGGCTTGAATGAATAACTGAATGCATCGATGGACACATGAAAACACGCACACAAACATAGGAGAAGATGGGACAAAGACTGGTCGTATGAAATCAATATGGGATTGTTAAAGTTGTCACATGTGTAAGAACATTTTAAGATGATGTTTGAAGATAGTCTGTTTTTTGGTAGAAAATGAAAATGGCATGATTATTTGACTATGTCTGAGTCTTCTGAACTAACCCCCTGTCTTCCTCAGCATGAGAACTACAAAACATCTGGCTCCGCTGTGAAGACAACATGCATCTGTCAGGCTGCGGCTAATGGTGATACGTGTCGGCAATAGGCTACCATGTATGGATCCTGGAGAGCACAATGTTCCCGGCAGTGATGTTGAGTAATGTTTCTTCTTCATTTTGTGGTATTTTCAAGCATTTTTTTAAACATTTCCAGTGTTTTTCTAGAGTGTAATCAAATCATCTATTGATTGAACTGATTATAATCTGTGGGTATGATTCCCCTCAGCCAGCCATTGCAAGAATGTAGGTGATTTGGCCTTAAAATGTCATTAGCTTTTGATCAAATCTGTCATGTCCTAAATCCTCACCGCCGCTATGGTTATAAAAAGGGAGGTAAGCAACATAGGGAGCAGGAAAGCTCTGACTGGAGGCTAGCAGGCACGCCGGAAGCTAGCAGGCCGGAAGCTAGCAGGCCGGAAGCTAGCAGGCCGGAGGCTAGCAGAACTGGAGGCTAGCAGGCCGGAGGCTAGCAGGCCGGAGGCTAGCAGAACTGGAGGCTAGCAGGCCGGAGGCTAGCAGGCCTGGAAGCTAGCAGGCCGGAGGCTGGAGGCTAGCAGGCCGGAGGCCGGAGGCTAGCAGACCGGAGGCCGGAGGCTAGCAGGCCGGAGGCTAGCAGGCCCTGGCCCACTGGAGGTTAGAAGGCTATGAAGCTAATGGGAGGCCAGAATGCTGCAGGCTCCAGAATCCTAAAGCGAAAGAAGCACTAAACTTGAATGAATAACATGAAACAAGGAAAAACATAACAAACAAGACTGAAAAACCACAACACAAAATCCCCGAGATAACTGATCTTTAAAAAATGCAACACAAGGTCGCCAGCCTTCACAGAAAGTCAGAGACACAATTACTTTTAAAGTTTTGACTCTTCCAGTTACTTACATTGCTTTGCAGGATAAAATGTTCATCAACAAACATCTATAAAATACAGTATGCATACTCTTGTCTTTTCAATGTATTTCATAGTTTTAATGTGTGAACAGGATCTCTCTCTCTCTCTCTCTCTGTGTGTGTGGGAGGGGGAAGGCCTCTGACTGAGCTCATGTTCCCGCTCTCCGTCCCCAGCACTGCGCTCCAGGTAGGTTTGCTGTCAACGGTTACAAATGACACAGGCAGTTCCAGTACGCCGATCAGCCCCCACTCAGCAGGCTTCCTGCCTGCAAGTTGCTGAGTATTTAAAAAAAGATTTCAAAAGGAGGGAAAAGAAAGAAACCCCCATCTGTGAACGATGAACACCACATGCTGACACTGTAAGGTTTGCAGTTCACAGTTCTGAAGTGAAATATTCTGCATGTCAAGCATCGTCTTCAGCTACTGACATCTATGTTTTTTTAGGACAAATTAAGAAGATTATCATTTTTGTCAGCTTAGTTGACCTTTTAAAAGTAGAAGGTAAAGATTCTCTGCTGTCAATCACTTTTTGGTAAAAGGTGTCTTTTGGGTTTTGTTCCCAAACGGTGCATGCCCCATTTTGGAGCAAACCTCTCTACATGCTGCCTCACACTGATGCTCCCCTTCTGTTCAAATCTCTGCCATCGTCCCGCGGCTGTCGACCCAACGTGCCTGCGCTCGGGTTTCAAACAGCCCCCTCTCCTCAGACAGATGTCTATGTAGCATGAAATGGAGCCGCCGAGGGGATCGCCTTTGCCCATAATGTTTTCACGACGCCTGTATGCGGCAGCGATTCGTTCTTCTACATTTCATTCTCGTTCCTGTGTGGCTGGGGAAGATACCGAGGAGACCAGGGGTGTCAATCTTTCTGTCAGCCACGCACCCGGATCACACGCTCTAACCCTAGTTATCTTCCAGACACTCCAGGTGAACAGGATACGCATCCTTTCATGGGGTTGTTTTTTTCTCTCCTTTATTTATATATTTTATGTATGACAAGATGTGATAAATCTTAGGATGCTCTGGGGTGGTGTTTCCCAAAGAGGATTTACACAGCACAGTAGCCCGGAAAGATAAGGTTATGAACTGTCATTCACTGTCCTGTAAAAGGCTCATAAGCGCTGGCCCTTGGAAAGGAGCCGGCCGTATCAGCCAAGCATCCAGACAGCTCACAATCAAAAGCCTTTTACTCAGACAAGTTGGAACTCATTAAGAAAGAGAAGATCTAATTAATGACGTCTGTTAGTAGAAAGACATTTTCAGCCTTCATCAGTCTGTTAAGGTTGATTTCAGCAATCCTCCCGTTCACTTCCTGAAAGTGGCCCACAGATTTCCTCAAGGACATTTCAGCTCCTTTTGGCGCTGATCTGACAGAGTGCGTGTTCGAGCAACCTGTGCCGCGTTTTTGTAACTGTTTTTAATGAGAGTGAAGCGATTGAGAGTACCGTTTCACCTTTTCCAATTTCAAGTCAACTGTGTTGACTCTCATCATCCTCTTTTTCAGCAAGAAAGCTTTACGCTGCCTGTCCAGCAACAAAACACAGACGAACAGAGTCATCTCTGAGCCGGTGAACATCGTGGAGCGTTTTAGATATTTGTCTCCGTAGATGACGGAGAAGATCAGTCAGGTGTCCAGAAATACAACTCTAACTTATTGCCATTGATGCTCCACATCTGCAGGACGTGTGACGTTTGCCAACTTAATGAAATGATATGTTTCGTTATGTACAAATTAATCAATTTGCCCCCCCCCCCAGTTATGGGTTTCCATTATATGCAAATCAATTGACAAGCTCTTGAAATGTGTCCTGTGTGATTGTTAAAGTCATGAATCTATATCTCCATTTTTGTAAATGTTCAGTCATCTCCTAGAACAGCTGGGCACTGTAGTTTTTAGCTGATGTAAATTGTGCATTTGTTGGAGGCCATTTCCAGCCACTGATTTGAAGCACTATGGGGAGTATTCCAGCGGCAGAGCGGTGTAAGTGGGATTGACTGCAAATTAAACACAGTAAACATGATCATGAGTGACATTATCCTTCATTAGCATGGTAATGAAGGATAATGTCACTCAGTGCAACAGTGTGGCTCATTGATGGAACAGTTGTTGGATAAGAATGGAGGTCTATGGCACAGATGATTGAGATTTATCCGGCTTTGGATTCACACACACACACAGTTGGTGGTGGAACATTTGGTTGTTGGCTTTGGTTAAAGACATTGAATACCACGAATGATTTCCTTTGAGAAACTATTTTATTTTTGTGGTGTATTAAAATAAATGGAAGCCAATGGCTGACTAGAACGGCAGTAAAAAATATATATCTTTGTTTGTGAAGTAAAGCATTTCTAATTTATAGTAAGTGAGATAAAACTTTTTTGGTCCATTCATATGAACAGTATGCAGGGAATTGGTGGAAAAGGGAAATAAATCACAAAAATTGAGAAAAGCTGGGAAAAGTCGAGCAATTTGTAGAAGAAAAAAGGGCACAATAAAACTAACACCCGGCATCAGACAGACGGACACACACAAAGACGAGGAAACAGCAGAGCATATAATGTGAGCAACAACAAGGACGCCAGTGACGCAGCACTTACTGATAGCAGATTCATGTTTCGGTTTCCCAGAGAAAGAACTGCATCTGTGCCTTTTCAGATGGTGGAAAGACTGTTCTCATACTGCCATTCACCGCACTGTAATTCACAGATATCCCACCAAATAAAGTGCTTTATAATCCACAGGATCATGAACCAGGAAGTAGTCGGGACGGTAAAAAACCCACATGGGGCGGGCGTAACAAAAAAACCTTGAGTTAATTATCATGTGACTTCTGTAGTTCTGTATTTTTATCTTGTTCTATAAACTTAGTTCAGTGGTTTTGTTACCTAAACTTAAACCCAAGTTGTTTCCTGTGAAGACGGAAGTTTACTTTGAAAGAAACGGTCTGCATGTAACGAGTGTAAATTAACACGCGTTGCTTGTTGTATACCACACCTTGGGTAAGATGTAAAAAGAGAAACATGTGGCAGCTACCCAGAAAATGCACCTCGGAGAGAACATGATGCAGGTTGTGGTGCTTTGGCAAGACCAGATATCCTTATGAAGTCGAGTAAAGTCAGTTAATTTATACGACACATTGTGCTTACAAGTAGAGGCGGACGAGTTAGAATCCGCCTCAATGTAGTTATACACAATTAAAGACATAAAAGGTGCATAAAAGGCAATAAAACATAATGTTCTACAATAAAAGAAAAGTAAAAAACGAATTAAGAAGTAATGAGAAATTGAATAAAACCTAAAGCAGATTAAAAACCAGTAAGAGGACATTAGAAATAAGTTAAGAGGGGACTTGACCGAACCTCACACTGAACTAAAAGCAAGCGAAGGCAGGTGGGTCCTTTAACCTGGATTTGAAATCGTCACGGGAGGCTACTCCAGAGGTCTCCTCTGGTTTTGAGGCATGAAGGGCAGACTGGAGGAAGGACAGTGAGAAAGGTCAGTAACGTATCGTGGAGCTAATTCATTCAAGGCTTTAAAAAACAAACGTTTTAAAATTGATCAGCTTGGTTTTTCTGCACTACCTCAGAGTGAGTCACACCCTGCCGCTCTCTCTTTAGCCCTTTCTGTCTATAGAAGAGACATACGAGGCTCCTCCTTCTCTTTTGCATACTCTATCCTCTATTACTCTTCTCACGCAACACTGACTTTTGGCGTTTTTTCACCGACAAGTTGCCGTGACCAGATCGGCAGCCATTGGGTGTTAAATCCCACATCCTGGCTGACAGACGCACACGCCAGCGAGTGACTTGTTAAATCCAGACATTCCCCACAGGCTGTATGACACGGCTGCAAGAGCAAATAGGATATCAGGGGGATCAGCGGTGCCGCAGCGGAGTGGTCTGCCTGACTAACAGGACTGCTGTCTGTGGCAAAGCGTTCGTGGAAAAAAAAAAACATGAAAGAGGTCAGCATCGGCAGCGAAGAGGAAACACCGCCTCCTAAAGCGTGAATGGCTCTTCAGAGGCACTTTGTGGAAATACACGTCTGTACCTCCGTACACCACTGGCAAAGTCATCGTTTCATTTGTCCATTTGTAAACGCAAATGACCCTCCACAATAACGCACATCATCTCTACAGATGTTTAACACCAGCATTTAGACTTTGTAGCTAGGTATGAAGACGTTGGGGTTTGTTTGGTGGCGTGTTTGCTCCGTTGCCCCGCTGGTTCGCATGTCTGTCCTACTGCAGCTCCACCACCAGCTTCACATTAACTTATTTCTTTAGAGTGAGCATCGACTGCATGAAAGGGACGGGCAGATGGCCGACCGACTTCACTGCAGCAAACCGATACGCCGGGCGACCTTTCCCCAACCCTCCACGCATTTCTCAGACTCTTTCGTCAGTTTCCTTCCAGTCAGGCGGAGGAGGCAGAAGCTCTTTGCTCCGGGCTGCACCGCTGATGCTCCGAGCGCCGCCGCTGTGTTCACATGGGAGGCGGCGGTAAAGGTCATTGCTAGAAGTTCAACACAAGTGATCGGAATTCCAAGTGAAGCGCGTTGCCCACATGCCGTGGCCCTGCTCTCTTCTGCTGCTCAGGGAGTACAGAGGACTCGCCGGGTGAGCTGAAGGGAACAGTTCAATGTCTCTGGAACAAAGGAGACACAGTGTCTAATGGTGCAAGTTACCGGTCCTCCTCGGTTTTCAGTGTCATTCATAAGTGCCCGTCATTGTCATGTTAATCACGTTACATTATGGGTGCGAGTGCCAGCGTGTCCCCGCTAAACCCACGAGAGAGAGTTTCCTCAGTTCAATTTCAAACTAATCAGGATTTGAGTCTCTGGCGAACGAGTCAGCCCACAAGACTGTGACTCACCACCTGTAATGCATTTGTACCTTTGTTTTTGGAGGATGGGCTCATTATATTCCTTTGGGAAAATTGGAAAAGCCAAACAAATCAAAGTCTCCGGGCGTAAAGACAAAAATAAATAAAACAAATAGGGTCGGGGAGGACGTGGGTTGGGTTTACCCGAGGGGATAGCTGTGTTGTGTGGAAATAAATCTCACTCCTGATTAGACAAGCTTGGCATGGGCTTTAGAAGATGTGATGCCAAGCATTTCGACTGTTCACGAGTCAGCCATTATAACTGATATGAATAATGTAATTTATTCTAATTGATTCTTATCTAGACTTGTCATCCAGGGCGTTTTATATGGATTGTTTAATGCCTGCAGCATCTACAATGAACTAATAACAATGGACTGGGTCATGTCTACTCTATATATATATATATATATATATATATATATATATATATATATATATATATATATATATATATATATATATATATATATATATATATATATATATATATATATATATATATATATATATATATATATATAGGGAAAACAAGTTTGACTATTTACTTGAATATTTATTTGAATAAACCTTGTTCCATCCTTTCTCGCACTAAAGACAAGCACTTTAAAGTGAAGGTTTTCCCTGCCATCACTTGTGATGACTTGCTTGTGGAGAAACAAAATCCCACTCTGTCCCGCAGCCTATTTCCTGTAGAACACAACTTTATAATATATTTCAGCCACCTGCCGGACCTTGAGAAACCTCTGAAAAATCTTCGAAAGTCCAACTTCAAAATAGTCTGCAAGACAGCAGTAGCATGTGGGTTATCTCTGACAGTTAAATATAATGTCGCCTGCTCTTGTTTTGCATTGAATTTAAAAAGCGTGCAGTGGATCTAGTACTCAGTCTGTCTCCAGTCAAGTGGGCAGAGAGAGAGAGAGAGAGAGAGAGAGAGAGAGAGAGAGAGAGAGAGAGAGAGAGAGAGAGAGAGAGAGAGAGAGAGAGAGAGAGAGAGAGAGAGAGAGAGAGAGAGAGAGAGAGAGAGAGAGAGAGAGAGAGAGATTACCAAAGCAACCTGTTTCCTCTGACCTCTCAGATGCCGAGATCAATACAGTATCACACTCTTCACATTATTTAACTGACTTCAGGCCGAGTTGGGAGGTACGGTTACTTTGTATGTGCAGACATTATTTTGAGCACTCTTTCTTTGGTTACCTAAAGGGATCAATCGAGATCGTTTTGGTGTAAAAGGGAAAAATATGAATTTCTGATTTGGGGGTGAACTGTCCCTTTAATGCACAAACTATTTGTCCACAATCAAGCATCAACACAGCAGCTCCGACTAGAAACTCAAAATCCAGCTCTCCCAACAGAAGTATTGACACTGTTCAACAGTTTATCAGAGAGGGAACGCTGACTACAGCTTCATCTTTCACTCAAAAAAGGTCAATTACGTGCCAATGTTGAAATCCATCCGTAAACCGACTGATGCACTATAAGAACAGCCCATCATGCGAGATCCTCAGCCGGGATACACAACAGAAGATTAGACCTTTTGTTGCCATCCTTGAAATTTGAGCTTTCTCCAACTGACGTGCATAACATGCTGCACATATGCATCATCAATGCTCAAACGCTGCTACAAGCTGGTTCTGGCTTTTGCTGGGATTCAAGTGCTTAGCGAGGAGAGGTGCAGAATGTTACAGTGAAGGTTTCCTTGTGTGTGTGTGTGTGTGTGTGTGTATGCATGCACCAATGTGGCTATGCGCTAGTGTGTCTTCGCCGTCTTTCTGCGAGTGTGTGAGTCATCCCACTATTAGGTTGTCTCTGAAGCACAACAAGCAGCCATAATCGGCTGGACGCCGCGCTGTAATGGCTCTCTGCGAGACAGCTAATACGTTACACGCCAGATTGCAAACCGTAATAAGCCCGACTGAGTCACTATTCTGGGCCACATCATTATTTCTCAACCCGCTGACTGTGACCCCAGGGTGGGCTGGAGAGCTGCTCTGACAGGGTGCAGGACATGATGGGGCTCCTGCGGGAGACATTTAGAAAAAGCCTGAAAACTGACTTCATCTGGTCTTTTTTCATATATATACACATATATATATAAATATATATTAGTATTGTGCTAATGTAATGCTCTTACCCTTTTGTTTAATTGTCTTTTAATAGTCGCCAGGTGGTCTTCACCCTTGTTCTCAGCTATTAAAAAACCCAATAAATCCAACTGTTGAATGCAAATTAACATATGAACAAAATATTTCACGTTTCCAGACAGATAACATGCCTCCCATTTGGTTTCCACATGCTTGCTTGTTTATTTGGCCCTGCAATGAATGACGGGGCTGATGCCTGAAGGTCCTATACTGTAATACACCAGCTCAGACCTATTGTAAGCAGATCCAGCTGAGAACTGCTGCCATTAATATTCTCATGCAGGGAGCCAGGGCAAGATATCGATCCAGGGCTCTGCATGTGCTCGCTGCTGTATGCGAGTGCGCGCCTGTTTGTGTGTGTGAGGCGACGTGCCTGAGAGTTGGAGGAGCTGTTGGCTCGCATAAAAAGCCGAAGGGCCGGGGCTCACACCAGCTTTCGGCAGATAGCACCGTGATGAATGGCCGTAATTGTGTTGCTGGATGTCGCCCCGTATCTGGTTCCAGGCGAGGAGAGGAAAATCCAACAAACCTCAGAAAGAGAGGTTGGAGCGTTTTCAGCACCGCGGAGAGCTCCGGCAGCAAACGCACACGCGGCACCACCGATCCTAATTTCCCACTCTGCTGGCCGTCACGGAGGCTTTGCCGCCGCTGCTACCGGCTCTCCGGTGACACTGATAGGATTCTCCCACGAGAGAGCGCCGCAGCAGCTCATTTAACACAATCAGACAACAGAATGTCATCTGATTGTTTGAGGGGGGGGGGGGGGGGGGGGGGGGGGGGCATTTTTATTTTCGTTTTAACGTTCTGGAGAGTGCTCGCGCGCTCGTGAGAGGATGCGCTTTATGAGCCACTGATCGTTAAAATATGAAGTCTTCCCAGCGTGCTGCCAAAGGGGGAATTTGGCTGATGGTGTGGGAGGACCGGGTGACGGAAGGGGTGGGAGGTTTGTACCGGGAAGCCGTGCGAGCGACTGAAGATGTGCGTGTCTCACTGTGTTATCATCCCTCTGCTGCTTGAGCAAACCTGGCGCATTCCGGGGCAAGGTGGGGGTGAGGGGGGGGTGTCCAACTGAACCCATTTATCAAACACTCCTGTTGTTTTTAGAGCCTCTGCGCGGCTGCACGAGGTTTCCCAAAAGCTGGCGCCATGGTCATATTGAATGATTAATCCCAGCCCGTGTTGCGCCACATACCAGGCGGTGTAGATAAACACTGTCACAGATGGTCACTGACATCGCCCATGCGCTACGAGGCTGCACCTCAACACATAGCCTCTCTCTCTCTGCCCGTAAATGCTGGATCTCTCTTTCTCTACAATATCGATGCATTCCTCTTCAGCAACTCAAAAAAAAATAAGAACTCAAATTTAAAGCACCGCCACCCGGTTTAGTTTCCACTCACTCCACACTCCCAATGCAAATAGTGAGGGATACAGCAGCGTCATGCGCCCACAAACAACCAAACTTGTAAAACACAGTTAAATATGAGCCTCAGAGCCCCCCCCCCCCCCCCCCCCCCCATCACGCATTAGGACACACAGCGGCCACCTTACCTGTGGTAGTCCGAGGCAAGAGGGCAGAAAGAAAAGGGAATTCGTGAGAAAAAATGTCAAAGATTTCCTCGCAGCGACGACACCAAAACGGCGCTCTTTTTTTTGTTTTAGCTCCACTCCTCTCCTCCCGCTCCGCAGGGCGTAAAGGGTTCAGGTGAATGAATGCAGGCCGGTGTGTCAGGCAGCAGCTGCGTTTGTAGCGACGGGGTTAGTGCGTCCCAACTCTCATCATCATCATCATCATCATCAACATCAGCGGCGGCGGCTCGCCATCGTTCTGCTCCTCCGGCTGGGTTTCCTCTCAGCGCTCCGCTCGTGCTCTGCCCTATTTCAACTCCTCTCGCTCCGCGCTCTCCTCTCTGACGTCAGCCGCTGCACGCCAAATAATGCGGTGAGGCTGCATCTGCAGATTCATCGCGCTGGAAAGCGACACCTGTGCGTGCATGTGTAAGCGTGCGCGCGTGTGTGTGTGTTTCGACATGCGGACCACAGAATAGCCGAGAATCAAAGATGATTTGCAGGTGTTTTATGAGTTTCTTTATTTCAGGGTTGGTAACCTTTTTCAATGCAGATCTAACATTTGGATTTGGGAATAGATTTTAGGTTTGGGTTAAAGTCATGCATTAAGTTTACAGAATAAACACGGTCTGTGTGAATATAGTGCAATATGACACAAATAAAGCCAGTCAATCTAATATTCTGTATGCAAATGAGTTTGTTACAATAATGAAATCAAGTCACATAATGCAGGGATCCTATCAGACACTGACAATTCTTTGAAATTCAAACAATTACTTGTCACAACTCAGAATGGTTTTAAATACTGCAAACTGTATCACATGAAATGCCATTCAAAACAAAAGCAAAGGTGAAGATGAGTGATGGAGTTATCAAAGAGGATGACACGGTGACGGATGGTGTTGCTGATTGTCTTGGTTCATCCAGCGAGAACGTCAAACAGTCAAATGTTGTCAAAAGTGTCATATGCATGTTTTATTTAGTTTTTTCACGGATTGTTTCCCACTCGGGCTTTACTTATGCAGCGACTGTCGGCTATATGACAGAACACTCACAAGCCTCACGAATCAACAAGGCAGCTATGCTGTTCACAGAGGAATTAGACATGCAGAGGACAGGCAGGTATGTCCGAATCACTTTCACAGATGAGCACATTCACAGCGGATTACCTGCTTATATTAAGGCTGTGTTCAAAGGCTTCATTTGGACACACACGCAGTGCAATGATACAGTGCGTTGTTACTGCAGTTATAATGAAACATCACGGAAGTACACATATCCCAGTGACCGTAACAATGGGCATCATTCTCTTTCTCTACTTTTCTTCATCCCCTTGTAGTGAAGTGGGAAGAGGGATAACTGCACATGGCACAATTAGGCTGACATGTATCCTAAAAAGATAAGAGAATGGTTGCGTCCCCATCAAAATTGCATGTGGCGGTAAAATATTAATGCTCGATGTAACATTTATCAAGAAAGTGGGGAAAAAAGACTGTTGGAAAAATAAGAAGCAACTAAAGAAAAAAGAAACGGGACGGGTGCTAAAGGGAGGAAGAGTAAAGTAAAGAATGGAACCTTAGTCATGAAGTTGCAATACTCAATACTTCAAGGAATTCTGGAGACTTCAATAGAAGAAGGACCAAATAACAGGACATACATATTCACATATATCACCCGTTACTGCAGTAACAGGTGAAACCGAGAATGGCCTTGTAGCACAATGCTGCAACAAGAGCCAATCCAAATTGGTTACATGGTAGTTTTTTCTTTTCCTGCCTTTTGATAGATAACCAACCCAGTCGGCAGAATAAATGTTGGAATTGTACAATACTGCAAACCATGGCTACGTTGAATGTCGACTTATCTGAACCGAAAATACGTTTTATGTCTGCCTCGTAACACACCCACAGAAACGCACAATGCTAGATTGTTAAAGTTGTGAAACAATTGTTAAGGTTTAGGCAAGAAAGATAATCTTTTGGTTTAAAAAAAAATTACGCAACAACGTAACGCAACAACGTAACGCAACAACGTAACGCAACAACGTAACGCAACAACGTAACGCAACAACGTAACGCAACAACGTAACAAAACCAATGTAACACAACAATGTAACAGTACAGAATGTGACGCAGCAACGTGACACAAAGCAACGCGACGCAACGCGACACAAAGCGACGCGACGCGAGGCGACGCGAGGCGAGGCGAGGCGAGGCGAGGCGAGGCGAGGCGACGCGAGGCGAGGCGAGGCAAGGCGACGCGAGGCAAGGCGACGCGAGGCAAGGCGACGCGACGCAAAGCAACGCATCATAGTGACAGACATGAGGTTTGAATATTTCCACAGACAGAGGGAGGCTGGTGTGCTTGTCCGTCTTACACACAATGAAGCAATGAAAGGAATGATGTCGACATATTTTTATTCATCCCTGACAGTCACTTTCATTATTGCTGCTAAATGCAAGCAATTTGAACATGGCCCGCTGAGGATAAGGTCAACGTTTCTTTTCTTCTTAATGAATAAAAGTCAAAATTTGAATTTGTTCTTTTATCGTTTCCAGACATAGAGCATAGGCCCTTTTAAATAAAAGATCAATTGAATTAAGTGCCTATCTTAAAGTTCCCCTCCAAACGCATATATGGTAAAATGCTATGCTGTGATTAAAATTTAGTTTAACAAGGTTTTCCCACATAACAAAAAAGAAAATATGAAAGAGGGGTTGGAAGCGCATCTACTCATGACTCATATACCTCATTGACGAGTGTTCGTGGGTTTCTTACAGAAGGAAAGGGCCTTTTAATAATGTTGACAGACTATGAAAAGGAGCGGGTTGGAACATTATTCCTTCCACTCCTCTTCACGTTATTATAAAACCTTTGCTTCACTGCTGATTGATCCTCATGCGCTGCTGTATTGTGCATGTGGTGACCATACCGTCTTTGCACCACGTCACCAAGAAGGTGGAATGAAAGTGGAACAGTGTTATAAACTATGCCAGATAACAGAATTGGGTTGCCGAGCAAGCGCGAACAACAAGCCGGCCATTTGGGAAAATAAGATGTCACATAATACAGCTGATAAAGAGATGTGGCAAATCTAAAACATGGCAATATATTCTGTTGATGTTTTGCGTCACGTTTTACAAAAAGCAATAATCAAATCGTAAACGTGTTTCGCACAAACACACACATGTTGTTTTGTGATGTTTTGATTTTGGTTCATCATGCGGTAAACATCGCACCTGTCCACACAGCAATTTCCACGTACAACAGGATCCTCCTTTGAAAAAACAACAACAACTGCATTACCTCTTTGGGCATGTCTTTTTCAAAACACCAGCAATTTTCTTTTGCAACAATTCCCCCCCCCCCCCCCCCCCAAATGATTTCCAGAGCAGCTACAGTGATTGTTGTCCACTGATTGGCTGAGCACCGGAGTCTTTCTGGTGGAGCACTCAGCCTTTTCTGTGTTGCCTCCTCTGAGGGCTTTACGTTATGATCCTTGCAACTTTCCAAACAGCTCTTCATTGTTTGCAACATTCCAAATGGAAACAAAAATAAATAGCCCACAGTATAAACATTTTCCTGTGGTGGAAACACCGTATTTACACCTTCTTAATTTTCCAAAAGGACAATCTGAGAACACACACACACACATACAAGGTGCGCACGTTCTGTGTCTGAGCCATGGCATTGGATATAGTCTGATCCAGGTTATTGACGAATGCATATCAGATCTATTCATAAAACCAACAGCTCTCTTCGCAGTGCAGAGACGACCTCAGACCGCTGTAGGCGCACCCTGAGAGGCAAATCAATCACGCCTAAATGGTGCAAATATGAATCGACCCTCGAGGGGCCCATACAGACGACAGCCCGTGCACGGCATTACAAGAGGAACGCCGTGTGCATTTTACCCTCAGCTACACCCATGGCTGAACAAACAGAGCTGCAGACTAGCATGTCGGGACTGAGCGGCTAACAGCAGTCATCCTTTCCTCTGCCATCATTTGCTCAGAAGTGTTTGTACTTGCAGTCTTACGTCAGAAACATAATATCTTCTCCCCTCAACCTTAAAGGCACTCAGGCATGTGTCAGCAGTAAAAGGCCTCACACCAGGAGATAGAGCCGTAACTCGTCTTTATGTCCTCTTCCTGCAGCTCACCACTGTAACGCATTGGTGTGACTCACACACGTCTGCATCACGTACGTTAGCAGGGACTCTCATGCGGCGTCTATTGTGAGCGGTGCTAAACATTGTGTTTAACTTCATGGCTTTAAAAAGGTTATCCAGATACATGTTCAAATGTTTTTGACAAAAACGTCCACGACGGGGCTCACCACCAGTACTGATACGGTTCTGACATCACCTTTGCCAGACAAGAACGTTGATATTGGACAAACCTGTAAGTAATGTATGGTTTGGGTTAGCAAACTAAAACGTCATCATCTCAGCTGTTACTTTCTATTAAAGGCATTCAAGAATCCCCCCCCCAATCTTCTCCACACTGAAATTGTAGCCGCCGTAACGTCAGCATCCCGCCACAAACTTGGACTTGTGACCTAAAACTTGTGACTTGAATTGGACTAGACCCTCAAAGACTTGACTTGGAATTAACCTTCAAAGCCTCGAGACTTGACTTGAGACCAAAGACTTGAGACTTGAGACCAAAGACTTGAGACTTGAGACCAAAGACTTGAGACTTGAGACCTGACTCCGCTCCTCAAAGCCTTGAGACTGTAAACCACTCTGTGCACCAACATCACATACTGTTTACGCCACCGCCATTGACACATAGGCACTAACAATTATTTGTGCATAGAAATTGGCACACACACACACTTATACAAACACACAGAGACATAAATAGCAGTTACTTTGTGCTGCACTGTATTAAATAGAGCTGTCAGAGAGACCTGTGTACTGTATCAGCTGCAGTGCTGCTGTTCAATGAGACGACCTGCCGCTGGAGAGAGAGGCAGTGCAGACCAAGTGTTGCGCTAGCTTCTCTCTGCAGCCTCCAGCCACAAGGCTTCTTATGGCCGAACCAGGGCTTTTGATTTATTATGCAGCCTCTCTCTCTCTCTCTCACACACTCACACACACACACACACACACACACACACACACACACACACACACACACACACACACACACACACACACACACACACACACACACACACACACACACACACACACACACACACAGCGGCTCGCAGGAAGAAACGCATGCCTGCTCCCACATACACAGCAACACACTCAGGCACTTGCACAGAACTACATTTCTCACTCTCGGTCCCACGCCTGCCCACACACACACCTTGTGTAATGGTCTTTGTTTCCTCCTCCTGCCCGGCTCCAATTTGACGGCAGTGCGGCCGCCAGGTTCCCCAGATGACCATTGAGATAGAGCTAACAGATGAAAGCAGCAGTAAGACGCTGGCGGTAATGGTTGCTACAGCTCCGGCTTACAGCCCATATTTCTCCCTGATGGCTCTGCCGCCCTACCTCCCCGTGACACCTGCAGGAGCGAGCTGCTTGGAGGAGGCGTTCGTGTCGGAGAGGCAGAGGCACATATAGAGAAACAGGAGCTTGTATATGGAGCAGGCACACATACTTACGAGGAGTCAGTTTACAATAACACACCGAGTTGATGCACTTTCAGTGTGTGCAGTTGGTGCAAACAAGGACAGATGTGCGTTTATAAAACTTGAAAAGTAAGCCATGCTGCCAGCCTAAGTGCAAATTGGAGAACAGAAACCAATCCGGAAAATTGGCTTTCTGGTAATGTTCAGTATGGCACTGGGAAAAAAAATGACAAGTGACAAAGTCCTCTAGTGGCCATAGGAATTATGACGTTTGTCCATCTGCAACAAAGGCAGGAGGAGTGTGACTCTATTACAGAGGAGGGCCGTGACAATGGGAGAAACTTTACATTTGAATATTCATTCTTAAACACAGGTTGAGTCTATCTCATATCTATATTTGCGTATTAATCTACGGCATTGTGCTCTAAGTGACGCAGCGCTATCCTGCCGATAGGGATGTCCGATGAGAGAACATGTCTGAGTCAGCAAGTCGGTTACAAAGAACGTATTTTGTCGTTTCACTTGCAGGACTTGCTGACCCTGCACATTGGTAAGCAGCAGCGGACTTTAACCAATGACGGAATGCGACTGACTTGCATTTCAGAATGCCTGATGCACTGTGTGGCACGACTGTGGCATGACGAATGCCATTTGGTGCTAATTCTGCTAATAATTTAGAGTTTTCAAATAGCAGTCCACCATTCTAAATGTTCTGAACACTTCTTAGTTATTAATGACCAAATGATTTGTACCAACTCAATACTGTCGAATTCTTTTTGAAATTAAATCTCTCAAGGGGAGAGTCTCTCCACTTCCAAAGAAAGGAAAAGCTGAATAATAAAGCTGGGAAGGCTGTTGCTCTTTCAGAGAGGTTCAGCCTCTCCACCCACACCGACAACACAGAGTCCCTAAAGCAGCCGAGAGGACGCCGCAGCGGCTGACTGGCTGTCAGAGTGATGTGAGCCTGCAAGCCTGAATATGCACCTCAAACACATTTATGGATCACCTCGACAGCTTTGTGGTAACAAATCTCAACCGCAGTCCTTATCTGAGGTGAGTTATGATCTCCCCGTCGCTCTCTGTCACTGCACGTCGTCGCGTGTCACTTTTTGTTTCCAGGCATTTCATTTCACTTACAAACTCTTTCTGTGCGTTTTATATTCAGTCTGCAAAATGGCCACCTCAGCCCTCTCCCTGCGCTGTTTGTGTGCATTTGCTGTATCCTGTAGAAACAGGTTTTAATACCAGGTCTCTCACATCGATCCAGAATCAGTCATACTATTGTGTTTTTGTACTTAAAGGGCAACTTTGGTATTTGTCAACCTGGACCCTATTCCCCATGTTCATGAGTCCAAGTGACTAATGGGCACAAACATCTGTTTTTAATTATTGAAGCCCAGACCTGAGTTTATATCTTCACGTTTAGCAACTACTGGTTGCAGCGGTGTTGTTCTATACTTTACCGATGTCTAAAATCCCCATTAGTCATCATAGACGTAAAAACATTGACGAATACCACAATGACCCTTTGATGACATTTAATTAACGTGATCACCGGGTCTAACTTAAGGACATAAGGTTAAATGCCTCTTGTTTCAGGGTTAAGACATCTGTGTGTGTACACCCATGCACAACAGTATTACATAAGATAAGAGATAAGATAAGATAATCCTTTATTAGTCCCTCAGTGGGGAAATTACAGGATTACAGCAGCATTGCTCACAAGTAATAGAATGAAGATAAAAAATCAAGTAGTATAAATACAGTAAACAGTAATAAAAATATGACAG
The DNA here is from genome assembly GCA_028022725.1 of Lycodopsis pacificus. Classification (NCBI taxonomy): domain Eukaryota; kingdom Metazoa; phylum Chordata; class Actinopteri; order Perciformes; family Zoarcidae; genus Lycodopsis; species Lycodopsis pacificus. The sequence continues at coordinate 21,296,108 of CM051703.1, read as the reverse complement.
TAAAGAAGAATACAAAATATATACCAGTATATACAGGCGGGGTAGAAATGTAAAATGTAAGATAATACTTAAACGTATTGGTTATTGCACGAAATATTGCACGGGATGACAGTAAAGAAGAATACAAAATATACCAGTATATACAGACGGAGTAAAATGTAAGATAATACTTAAACGTATTGGATATTGCACAGGATTGCACGGATTAGATATTGCACCAGGTGAATGAATTAAAGTGTTCAGAGTGTTCATATTCATGTTCAAGTGAATTAAAGTGTTCAGAAGTGTTCATGTTCAGTCAAATGTTCGTGTTCAGAAGTGTTCAAGTGTTCATGTTCAAGTCAAATGCTACATGCTACCGTCTGTTACGTGGAAAGGAGAGACTAGTTTCATCTTTCAAAGCAATGCAAGAGAGTTGGGCATCAGGAGTGCAGCTGACGCACCAACATAATCCTGTTTGGTGTGTACGGACCCGTTTAACCCAGACAGGCTGTAAATCCTCACATGTAATTTGTCCTTGTTTTCAGGGTGTTTTCTCTCAGTGTAAGGCCAGCGGACACAAATCCCCTCCACCGGTTGTCAAAGTGTGAAACGGTGTTTCTTGCATCCAGTTCATGAAATGGATTTTCTTTAAGATTCGAAAGAAATGTCTTCGCCCCCAAAGTTCATGCACAACGTGTCCGTGTTTCCTTGACCAGTGTTTGTGTTGCTGCTGTGCACATTCCTAGACAATAGACAGGAATGGACTGTTGTTTTGGTTTTCATTTTCTAATTTAACAAAGGGAATACAACTGCAATGAGAATAAATGAACCTTGAAGAATTGAAATACAGTGTCATCTGCTGTACCTGGACAGGTTGAGTGGAATAATACCGACGGTGGCCTACGGGTCTAACACCAGTACCATGTACCGGTAACCACCAATGTAACAGGAATTAATTGCACTGTACTTTGCTTCTTCATTGCACCTCAACATTTTGCCGTTTGCCTATTTGTTCAACCCCCAATAATCAGTTGTGTGTCTTTTAAGCTTCATCATCATCAGCCTCCATACCCGGGGCAGCAAAATGCTAAATGTGGGCCAACTACCTAGAAGAAAAGTCGCCGGGTAACCAAAGGCAGTGACTCCAGCCTCGCCAGTTTATGCGAAAGCAAGTCTGATCGTCTTTGACTTTGATTGTCTAGCTAACCGCTAGCTAACCCAACCACCGGTACACACACTGCTGAGTTCAGGTGCTGCTCTGCGGGCAGACAGCTCGGTGACTTTAATTTGGTTTTTGGCAAAACTGTATGAAGTATTTTATCCTACGATTTTGAGCAGATTGCCTGCATACATGGCTGCTTGTGTTTGAGTTTGAATGAAATCTGTATGACAGCGCTTTAGTGCCCAGGTATGTATTCACTCAGTCAAACATCACAGCAGCGGCCGTTGCAGACACACCTGGCAGAGACCTGCCCTCGACGGAACCTTTGTAAGTTTGTTTATGGATCAGTGGAATGCCTGCCTCCTTTCATATCGCTGACACTGCGAGCACACTAGCGCTGCTATTTGCATGATGTGTATCCAATATTGCGCTTTGTGTGTTGATGCTCGTACGTTGCAAATCGAGAGTTTGAATAATTGTTTGAGTGCATGTGCCGAACCCGTCATCATCGCAGGAATCAAACAGGACTCACAATTCATTCATTGCCATTTTTGGATTGTAATATGACGACAAAAGCAGAACCTGTGACTCATTACACCATTTGGTTAATGGAAAAAGCAATAATATCGCTGTAAGAAATCACCACACTGACAATGGATTTCCCGGTGAAATATATATTTTCAATAAAGCACCACAGTCCTTGTGGACAGTTGCATCCACAGGGTCTATTAAGGTTACGAGTCCCAGTGACGTCTGACTGCGTTCCCGTCATCTGGCGGTGTAATGCCCCTACAGACGCTGCTGAGGGGATTTGGCACATAAAAAAAAAAAGAAGTGAAATCATAATCCCAGACAGTGAGGGCAGAGCATGAACACACAGAAACCCATATGAATCTAAACCTCACCAAACCTTAACACCAGCGTTTTCAGGTCATGAAACAAATGTCATTTTCAGGTTTAGGAGGCACAGACAATAAGGCTTTCAGAGAGAAAGTGTTGCTGTGAGTCGTTCTAAAGGCATGACCAAACTATTTTCAATTAAATTCCATTTATTTTTGTATATCCCAAAATCACGAATTACTAATTAGCCTCAGAGGGCTTTACAGTCTGTACACATATGACATCCTCACATCGGAACAGGAACAAAGCACAAGAGAAGCACACAGAAGTGCCTCGAATATGTTTGAAGGATAAATATGCAGGATGTCACACTGATTCAGCAGCGAACGGTTAAAATGATAAAGATAGAAGCTAAAGCTTCAGATCTCAGTGTAGCAACGAACCGCCACATCACCCGGTCCTCAAAACAGAAGACAATGGAATTAAGGAACAACAATGTTCATTAAAAAGCAAAAGCAGCATGTGTAGACAATCAGTGTATCTTAGCTAGCCTAGCATAGAAGTGCTAACGCTAGCTATTGATGTGCTAACGTAGTCTTCTAATGTCGGGCTTTTCACGTAGAAACGTAATGTTTGAGAAACATTATTAACAAACACGGCCATGCTTTGTCACGTAGTTTGCGTAAGCAAGCCGTAGCAACGGAAGGGGAGTTGAACAGGTTTTAAGAAAGAAGGGGGCGGGTCATGCAGGCCACAGATTCATATTGTTAAATTATGCAGCCTCCTTTTGTCTCAGATGTTCAGGGAGCTCATTTGATTATGAAGAATGAGACAAAGCTGATCCTCTGATTCTAAAATGATGATGTTAAATATGATATTTAATATAAAATTATTCACTGCACTTCAGAGATCAGAGTTCAGGGGTCAGCTCAAAGCCAGAACATTAACATCAGGCTTAAAGCCAGGCGCTCCTGCTGCAGCATATATGAACACACTAAAACCCTCAACTCCCCATTAAAAGGCTACAAATACTGCTGATTCATGGACAGACGCAGGGTGCCGCAACAACTTCATAACTTCGGACGTGTGAGACGTAGTTATTGTGAAATGTCATCCTTAAATGAGTCAGCTTTTGGAAGAACTCAGTGTTTGAGAAGAATTAACCTCTCTCTCTCTCTCTCTGATTAATTCCATAAATCATCAGTGAAATATCAACAAACAGCCAAATCCCTGACCAAAGCTGCCCAGAGATCTTTGTTATTTATCGCTGCTGGTTTTTCTCACCGTTATTGAGCTTCACAGCTAATTTCCTCATGTAATACAAATTCAAAATAAGAGCAAAGAGATGATAATAATTCCATCCACACAAGAAGCCTGGTGGTAATTAAGGACACACACCAAAGCTGGGTTGGGTGTTAGGAACAGAGTGATTTATTTGTAATGTTTGAATAATATTAGTGGTGTTAGATGCAGGTGCTGAATATTGTACATTCTGCTTCCAACAGTAGAAAACCACGATTTCCCAAATTCTCGCTCTGATTTGCACATCAAACTACAAATTAAGAACAGAATATGTGCATGTTCTTACACTCCTGCACACACTGGGACTCTCTCATATTCCCTCCGCGGTTCTATTTAAAAAGTTCATTTGTAACAGATATGCAAATAAAACCGTTTTTAACTGCAGTCACAACAGCAGACAGTTTGCATTTATCCCTTCAGACCCGAACAATTGAACCGAGAGGAGCGAGGGACCAGGAGCAGCTGGGGGGCGGGACTATAAACGACTGGTGGGCCTGCCAAAGCACGAGCCCGATCAATACCGTAGATGTGAATCTTCGTCATTATGGTTAACCAAGAGCCCACTTGGCTCAGAGGGATCACTCCCTCAGCATAATTAATATGCTCAAATGAGAAACAACTGTTCCGCTTTCACTTGTCAATTCAATTCCATTTGTAAAATCCAATCAAAACGGCCAAATTACATCAGACTCCTTCAGAATGGTGCCGCGCTCAAACACCCCCCCTTTGTGCTTCATCAAACTGGCTTTTAATGCTCTGGGTTTCGGAGGTTGACGGAGAGTTGTAAAGTGGACAAAACATCTGGGTGTCATCTGGTTTGCTTGGAGTTCCCAAGGCCATCACCATGCACCAACACTTTCCAATGAGTCAGTGAGCAAACGAGCAGCAATTGGTGGACTCACCAGGACTCACTGGTGCCTGCGTAACGTGTAACACAACACTAATGGCTGACGTGACTAATTGTCAACCAATACTTTTTGTTTCGCACGGGACACGAACTGAAAGTCCTGTTTGTTTGACCGTCTGACTCACTGCCGGCCTGGTGTCTGAGGAGCAATGTGTGACTCTGTTTCTGTGGTGGTGACAAACCGATTTGGAGGGAACTTTTCTTTGTTTTACTTCACACAGATTCTCTATCCGCCGCTGAACAAACATCACCATTATCAGTTGCACGTAAACGCCACATCCAATCTACATAATTTAGGAAAATATCGAAGACGGAATATGCAAAAGACACTGAGGCGTGACACATCTTGCACTGCTTATGCTTTCGTGATGTGTGTAAGTACACTTCCCATTATGATATTCTGAATAATGAACGATCTTGTTACGCGTTCGTGTTTAGGACGGGAAGAAGCACACAAACAAACTCGTTTTGAATATCACCTAAACATAGACCTGCTTTTATCTGGAATATTCCGTGCGGGTAAACAAGTCTGATGTCATCATCTCTGTCACTTTCTGAGATGTCGGTCGCACCCCGTCGTCTGTTCTCCGTCGCTATTCCAGGAACAAAGACAGACCTCCATGAAAGAAGCAGGAGAGGGAGTGACGTGAAGCCGGAGACGGAGAGACTGTGTGCACACGTACACCAGGCCTCCGCTCGCACATGTACTTCTTTGTGTTCCTCTTCTCGTCTTGAATTTTTGAACAAGGGTGTGTGCTCGTCACAGCTCTGGCATGCTTGGCCTTCAGCACTTTTCAGCCGTCACATTTGGGTATAATGTCACAACGCGCGTCTCGTCACATCCATCACGCTTGTCGCGATATCAATTCTTAGCAACCGCTGAAGAAGCACCGTGTTGATGGTGATCATTTCACTCCGGCTCCTGATAAGAGACGATCTCAGGATTCACTTTTGGAACATTTAAAGGATCTTTCCGGAGGATTGATGAGCAGTTAAAGAGCCCCTCCCATTAACTTTATGTTGACACGTTCAGCCCCTGCAGCCATCAGTCAATCCAACCTTACTTATCCATCAGCAGCCGGCATCCTGTCAAAAGTGTCCTTGAGCTTCGGAGCTTCTCTCTAAATGTTAAAAAAAAAAAAAAAAAAAAAAAAAAAAAAAAAAAAAAAAAAGCTTCAGAATTCCTGCAAATCACGTCGTCGTCTCTGAGAATCCATTTAATCTCAGTCCCGGAAAAGAAAAGAACGCCTTCTTCCTCCACTTCATTTATATCCCTCCTTTCATTAATGAAGCACCTTCAATGGGTTCATTTAATAAAGGATCAGCACTTTCACTCATATTGAAGCAGTCGGTCTATTACAAGGAAGGAGCAGGTGTGCAGTCAATGTTTTATCCACCGCGCCGCAAAGTGAAGGATTTAATCAAATAGCAGCGATTGGTCGTTTTCTGAAAATGTCCCAATTCCTCCCTCTGTGAGGGGGGGGGGGGGGGTATCAGGATATCAGACTATAATGTAGTTACGTTGTAAGGACATTTGTTAATGTTCAGTAACTGTAAACAAATATAACTTCTCTTATGAAGACATACGCGACTGTTGTTATTGGAAGATGCATTACATAAAGGGGGATTTAAAGGGTAACATTACATACATGTAATGTATATGTCACACAGTAACTTATTCCACCAGTCAATTGGTTTTGGGGAAATTTAAAAAGTATATATATATATATATGGGCACAATCGACTGACACCTTCTTCTCTCCTGTATGAAGATGAGCAGAGGCTCTTTAAATCTAACACAGGTTATTTGGGCTTTATTGGAGATTGGACAAAGGCCCGTGTGAGAGGTTTTTCCACCACCCGTCCGTCCGTCCCTTCAGCTCGGTGCTGGGTTGTAGGTGTGAACCATGTGCTGCAGAATGCGTCTCATATCAAAGACACCGGCTTGAGAAAGTGACGAAATGCAGAGATTGTGGAGGAAAATGGTCTCCAGTAATAGGGCTGGAAATTCTAGCACATTTTCTGCAGGCATTGATAAAAGTGTGTTATTACTCTCACATTGTCCTGAAAGGACAGGGAAGGAAAATGTGAGGGAACATTTCTTTTAGAGAAAAGATAATGGGCACATGTAACCACATTTCCAACTCAGTACACAGTACTCGGTACACTACATTAAGAGGGAAAGCGAACGCTACCTGGATTCAAAGTAACTGGACTCAACATGATCCTTTGAGGCTTCTTGAGTTCATTCATTCATTTGTAATGTTCATGTTTGCAAAACAACTTTTAGCTTTCTGTTCTTTTATTCAATCTTTGTTAGATTGCGTTACATTGCATATATTTGGCAGGCACACCTGTCAGAGTGACTTACAAGTAGCAACAAGTTGCCAAATTATGTTCACTCTCTTCTCAACTCTGTTTTTGGTCGTCACAATTTTGAGAAAAAGATCTTCAGATGTTGTTGAATTGCTGATTTGTTGAAAAGGGAGGTTGATCTGACCGGAGAGACTGAATCGTACTCGATATGTGCCGTCAAACCAAAGCAGCTGGGCTGCAATGTTTTCACTGTAGAGCCGAGAACGGATGTACAGTATTTACTATTCAGACACTATTTGCTGAGAGTCCTAAAAAACAAAAAGAGAGAATCACTGATACCAATCTCTCTTAAAGACAGTCATGAATCATGACTGCCTCATACTAAATTACATGACGGCAATCAGCGTCACTTTGTTGATGGATAACCTGAGTGACAGTGGAAACTCTCATCTCCACGAGGCAATAACATTAAAACTGAAGTCGTTAACTTGTGATAAATGACGAGGCAGCGTTGAGCTCGGGAAGACGTTCGCGTGCCGGCTCCCCCGCCGCTCACACGGATTCCCACCAGTAGTCGGGCGTATTTGCAGCCAGCCGGCCGCTCTCGATACGGCTGCAGAGTCCACATAAATCTCTGAGGGCACTCTTTCAGGAACCAGAGACATTTCCAACAGGTGAATCATGACCGCTGACACGCTGGTCCACAGGGAGTTGCTTTTTTTAGCGAGCAGTAAACATTGATTCAAAAGGGGGATGAGAAAACGGACGTTCAACCAGCGTTCTTGACCTCGGGGTAGGGAGAAAGAGGAGGGATGAGCGAAGGGAAGGGAGACAAAGTTTGAGAGGGGAGGACGATAAGTGAGAAGAGAAGGGTGGAAAGGCAAAAAGAAAGAGAAAAAAGTGTCAATTCTTCTTGTAAAAAAGTAAAAGGAAAGAATGAAATAAAGGACGAAAGGGTAACGGGAGTGTTTCATTGCCGTTCTACCGAACAAAAAAGATGGAGGAAGAGAAAATGAAGAGTTAGGAAGCAAGAGATCGCATATTAAAGAATGAACAAATGCTAATGTACATTTGACAGTATCATTTGGATATGTCAGTCTTTCTTTTTTTGTTTTAAACTAAAATAATTTGGTGGTTAAGTTTAGGCAAGTAGATTAACTCTGATTCAGGTTAATTACTGACCCATGCTCTATTCCTCTACGTGCAGCACAAAGTAGTTCCCTGAGATTAGCCGACGTTAACCCAACCGTGCATCACTGCTCAAAGTAATGAATGCGTATCAAACAACACCTTGACCCTTCACCAAAGATTGTCCAACTCAGTTGCTCTCTAAGGTTGACACGTTCAGATCTGACCGAGTTCCGACTGAGAAGTACAATTACTGCATTCAGGCAGTGAGGCTTTTAAAGAAGCGTTCCTTAATCGCCTCAATGAGCCGCGTCACATCCACTGCTGCAGCGAAGTCAAACCAACGGGCCAAGCTACAATAACCAACTGCTCCTTATTAGAGCACCGCCATGCACCGGCCCCTTTCATCTCACAGTGTCTTTGCCTCACATCTTTCAATGCACCCCCCCTTCATCAGACCCTGAACAAGTTTAGGAAGCAGTATTCCCCCCAAAAACTGATTTATCTCTCTCAACAAATTGGTTTAAACTCAGAAAACGTAATCCTGAGATGAAATCCTCCTCGAGGAGACGTATTGCTGATCGCCCGCACAATCCTTATGCAAATGTGATTTTCCTTTATTTCTTTTCACTTCGTGGCATTTCACTGTCAGAAGGTGGAAAAAAAAAGGAAAGCAACTGGGAGATGAAAACAAATGAAATTACAGTTGAGATTTTGAAGTATTGATGGAGGCACAAAGAAGATGAAGAAAACTGAAGTGCATTACAGCTTTTCTGACAGAATAATCCAATAAAAGCCAGAAGAGATATCGGGTAAAGAGCAGCGATATGACTTCTAGACAGTTTTACTGAATCCATCACACTTCACAGCTCACATTAAAACAGACCTCTGCCGTAAACACTGAAATCTGATTCCTCGTACCCTCGGCCGTCATGCACATTACGTCCTCATAACATTTACATCCTTTAACATTGACAGTAAACATCTCACCTCACTTGTTCCCCCGTGTGCCAGCGCCTCGCTAATCTAGGCTGCATGCTGCCTATAGGATCCACACATAACCATGAATACATCACTCCTATATGTTGATGAGACACACAATGTGCTTCACTCTTTGTTGTTAAATTGACCAAACGCATTGCTGACCTCCTCCAGGGGCTATTCAGATGACCCGTGCTCTGGGTGCATTCACAGTTATATTTCATGCATGTTTTCACTTTGTGATTACGATCCACCCTTAAATATGTGACGGCGTTCTTGGTCATGTTTTATCAAAGGTGTCGCCTATTTGCATCGGGCTGCGATCAGCCAGAGACACAGAGACACAGAGACACTAGCAGGTCGAGGCCATGTAGCCATACAGTACATACGTGTGGTAGACACTGACTAGTTATCTACTAATGTAGCTCCATTATCACTCTCGGACGACCCACAATGCCAGGGGGGAAATGTTTTTTTTCCATTCTTATATTTAAAACATGAAAGGAAACATGCATCTCATATTATTGATGATCTTATTTCAGTAAAATATTGTTCAACTTGACTTACTTTGTTTTGTTTGTTGCAGTATTGTGTGATTGAATGAGTACAACCCCCCCCCATGCAGCTATAACTAGCCACCCTAAATACTGTGCAGTTTGCTGCAGCAGAACGCAAGATTAGCCGTGGACAGACACAGAGGTGCACACTCACTCGTACACACCCGACCGATCGCATGATCCGCCTGGCGGAGATAATTAAAAGGAGGGGCGCTAGTGTGTCTCTTGCCTGAGATTGTGTTTGTGTGTATATAGACGAACATTAATCAATTTTCAGAGAAACTTTGGCCAATAGTGTGAGATTCTATCTGGAAGATAGAGAAGGAAATGAAACAGTTAATAAAGTAAAAGTGACAATGCCTTATTGATTAATTGAACACATGTAACCGAAGAGGAAGACGAAGGAGGGATTGAGGCAAATAAAGCATGTACTGTGGAAAAAAGGGATTAAATTCAGCGTGTATGTGCAGAGAAAGATTTGTTTTTAAAACACCACATAGAGCCTGAGTTCAGGTAGAAAGTCATTTAACATTGCGATGAGTGATTTTCCTACATCCAAACATGTTACCACAGATGACTTCCTCCAACCACGAAATGATGGAATTACAGGCGGAGATGGCCACCGCCTGGCGCAGACATCACCCAGCTCTCATGCAGCGGGGTATTTCTGATGCTGGAAGCTGTTTGTGGGAATCACTGTAGCATGGGATGACCTTGGGATGGGAGGTATCGCATCGTTTCCTCTACACCAACGAGATGAGACGGTGCCCACCTCAGCTCAGCTGGTGTCCGTCAGCACCCCCTCCCTCTGCCACCAGAAACTCCCCCAACCACTTGATATTTGGTGCTCCAAAGTGACCTTACATCCCGTTTGGCAGCACAATATCATTGCGGTACCAAAACACAATCAGTGGCTTCTTTCAGGCTCCAGCTGCTACGATAAAAACTCCCTTAACCTGAATATTTATCGGCTGGTAGTTCGAGCGCTTCCTGCTGACAGGTCACAGGTGTCAAAGCAAAGTGACCTTCATGCCAGACTTGATTGGCTGCATCATAACGGAGTCTCCATCTAAGCGGGCGGATGCTGCAAAGTTATTCTGTCAAATGAGTGCATGAATATAAAACACATTCCTCCCTTTGGTTTGTTCGAGACGTGCCGAACACAAGCGATTTACAGAGCAGCTGTGTTTGCTACAACAGACAACAAAAACAAAAAAAATGTCAGCTGGACTTTGAAGCAACAGGTGCATTTTTTTTGCCACCAGATGGGAAGTTAGAGACAATGCAGCAAACTCAAACATGCCTCAATAATTTGAGCACGGAAAAAAAATGGCCGACTACAACCGTGTAGTATATTTTGATGTAAATGATCAAAGCTCAGGCGTTATCACTACTAACTCCGATAATAACAGGTTGAATAACAACCCAGTTGTTATAGGAGCAGTGGTGAGCTATTAGTAGCGAGTAACGGATATAAGAAGTGGTTATAAACACCCGCTGCTTTGTGGACTGCCGTCTGAGATCGGCATTTTGGCCGTCGCCATTCTTGGCTTTCTGCCTCTAGGAGCGACACAAGAGGTTGGAGCTACCGACTACCACGCTGACCGGGACATTTTAAGGTGACCGAAATGTTACAGACACTGTGAAAAGGGTTAAAGTTGTAAAACAAAAACACGGACTAATAACATCACGCTGCAGTGAAGAAGATGGCCATTAGAAAGAATGCCGGCTCAAGGCTCTTCAGCACTGGCTTCACTTTTCAGAACCGGATTTGTTGCCGCCTTGTAATTATTATAATTAAAAGCATTCACAACGACCTGTAACAAAAATGTATATAAGCAACGTGAAAGATTGCAGCGTATGAACTAGATTTGCATGAACGCTTGTATTCGCATTATAAATGTTGCAGGGGGCCAGATAGTAGAAGCACAAGTCTTGGCATGTGTTGAACGAGCCATGCACTTTACTCTCAATCTGACTAAAGAATATGTACCAACATGTGCATTTGCAGGTGGAGGAATCCTGAGTACGCAGTCTACGGTGGATTGATCGTGTGCAGCCTTCAGGAAGCACCGACTGGGTTTGATTCTTTTTACACCGTAAGAGCACGCTTCCATCAATTACACTCCCAGGGGATGGATACGATTAAACAATTCACTGGCTGACTTTCTAAATGCAGAAGTTCGAACAAGGCAGCTACACTTGCATCCTCCTACAAAAAGGGTCGATACCTGAATCGGATGAAGAATCACTTCATTCATAGAGTGCAGGGGAGCAGGATCAGGACATCAGCGCAGGGATAGTCTGAGAACTTCCGAGGAGAGATAAATATGTGCAGGCAAACCAGGTATAAGGACACATACTCATAGGTGCAAACACACATATATACTGTATATATGCAATTGACTACGGACAGCTATGAAAATATATTTGACGTTCAGTAATTTCACGTGCATTCAAGCAGGACGGTAGCATATAATACGAGTGCAGAAGTGGCAAAAGGTCCGGTTGTTCATTCGTCTTACACTGAATAAAAGCACTTAACATGAAACATGAAATTACGAGCGGCAAACGACACCGCGAGGAGCGTTTGAAAAGTGTTGAGATGTGCGAAGCCTGAGGTCACACAGACTCGCACAGATGTTGAGAGTCTGACTCTTGCCTGCAGCGAGCGGTCCCATTACTCCGGTCTGGTCTCAGGGCCACTTACCTCTAATTACTGCACCCTAATGGCAGGGCCAATCACCAGCAGGTTAATTGTTTGATCTCTGCCATATGTACAGCCGGCCCTTTTTAATCCACCTCTCCACACATACACGAGTCCCACGCGTCGCAGCTGCTCCCGTCAGAGGGGCCGTCTGTCGTCAGATTCAAGTTGCAAAGTAGCACAAAGAAAAATAAAGACATCTGTGAAATTATCTTCATGATGTATAAGCGGCAACTACATCTCTTCACGTGAGTTACGCCTGAGTTGAGTGGTGAAGTGTGGCGGGTGGATTTTTCTAAAGGGTGTAACATGAATAAACGTTGTTAACCATCATCAGCTGTGAAAGTATGGTCTATAGCAGAGGAGCAAGGAGAGGAGGGGAGAGGCAGGCTTATACCCGCAGTGTACAGTCGCTGAGCCGGTCTCTGGTAACAAATGTTTGACACCAATTTGGAGTATCAACACCTTTTAATTAATAATTTAAAAAGTTGAACTAAGATACATCTGTGATCAGACACGCAGCTCGTGTCATGACAAGACAATAAAGCAGACTGAGCCTAATACTCAGTATGAACACATGCAACATGTTGTGCTATGCTTTTGTTGGTGCACCAACTCATTTATTGGCCACCGGAGGGCGCCGAAAACAAGCTTTTCAAAACAACACTGACATATTATCAGCTTTAAAAGCTGAATTGCTTATTTGCAGTTTTCACCTTGATGAAATTAAAGGTGCTACATTCCAAAGTCAGAGCATTAACACAGCAGCAAATAACTATTTGTCATGTACATATTTAGTGGAGCGATGTCTGCCTGAGCAGGGAATGAACGCTCTCCCTCTGTTGTAATCCGAGCTTCCTTGTGCTTTGATTTTGTAGTCCCGTCGTGCACGTGTGCTCGCCACTGGCTAGCTAATCGCCGCCGCTCTGTACTGCGCTCAAACGGCCCAGAACATCGCAGTAACAGCGTAGTGAGCACTGTTGTTGCCATTGAGAAGGCAACCAATCAATCATAGTGGAATTTAGCCCCTTTAATGATAACTACAATCCCTTTACGGGTCATACGCTGCCGCTCGACTATTTTACTTAGACATTACAGAAACAGCTGAGCAAAGGAGTAAATCTACCGACCAATCACAGCTAATGTTCAGGTGAACCACATGCTAATACAAAAGTAGAACCGTATGCAATGTGATGCTCTGTCCAAGCAAAGCGATCGTGTCCTTGTGTCCCAAGATTGTGCAGTTGTTTGAAACGGTCCTACATATCATTTGAACAACAGATCACACACACACACACACACACACACACACACACACACACACACACACACACACACACACACACACACACACACACACACACACACACACACACACACACACACACACACACACACAGCTCACAGACAGTAAACCAAATAGCATTGCCTTGATGGAAAACAGCACATCCGGGGGGGAAAGGACAGATATTACACGGATCATTAGCTGCAAATATAAAAGGGAGCAGCGCAGCGGCCTAATGACGCTTTGATAAGCTCTGTTCTGGAAGTAAACATAATCTGTTGACTTTCAATTCTTTTGTCACACCACCAATGATAGTTGAGGCAGAATGAAGCATGCTGCTGTAAATGGGCTGCCGTCGCGCGGAGCGAGGCAATGTGGGACGCTCTGGAAGAAAATGGGAACTTGCGGGGAAGACAAGTTCAACATGTAAATATCTTTTTAACGCAACATTTTCTAGATGACAAACTCGGCCAAGTGTCTACAGCTGCTTCTCATCTGGCTTGACGTGCACGCCTGCTGTCTTCCAGCCTTTTCCATTACCGTTGATCGCTGAGTCACTGTGACTCAAAGCGCCTTCTGGCAGGACGAGCAGTATTTACCAGAATGTACAGACACCTGCGAATTATAGCTGCGTTACAGAGATGCCGACAGAAACTCCCTCCTCCTGAGTGGTAAAAAAAAAAAACACACAGAAAAGCCCATTAAGGCTGAAGAGGCAAAGTACAAGTCATCTTCTCAAATGCACTTATGTGAGGACATGTCAGTATGGAGAGGCAGAGAGATGCTACACAGCAGTACCGTCTTAACATCGTTATAACTAAAATAGACATTGTCTTTGCTTTACATGTCCATAAATGAAACACCTGTGTAAGTTTAATTAGGTCGAGCATAAACAGGGTCGGGGGGGTGACTTTAAAATGTAATTTGATACAATTACTCGTTAGTCAGTTACCTAATCGAGGTATCGCAATATAAAAGTAACGTGGTCAGATTATTTTATGTTACTTTATCTTAATAAAAAGACAAGAGGAAAGAAACATGCTAACATGTGGCCATATCTCGTATGTTCAGCAGAAAAGGGGAAACGGTGCAAGTTCTGCCTGACATCATCATCCAAGGACTCCAATCATTTGGCGCATTAGTTTTGCCGCTTGTTTGTATTCAAAGCTTCTTTCGAGGTTTACAAATACGTCCACTTGTTATACAATCTGTGGTTCTATAGCATCGAGAAATCTCATTTGGTATCGACCCGTCTTCCATGACGGACGTAGTCAACTATTCCACCGTTGTCTTCCATTACCCTTTAAGCCACGACTTTACAGTTACTACAAGAAACTTTTTTTTTTGGTGTAGATTCTGGCGGTCCCTTGTGGGTCTGTCTGCGCTGAAGTAGTATCCGGTGGACCTGTATGACTTCATCGGATTTCGTGTACGGCAGTATCCGACCGGGCATCAAATGACGACAAGCATTAAGAATAACTACAGAGAAATAGCCAATCTCCTCGCTGGTGGTCTTGTTTACTTATGGAGGTCATATAGACAGATAGATAGGTTTCATAACCAGTTAAAAGTTCCCCACAGTAACTTTAAGCATGACACATACCCATGTGACACAGCAGTGGACCACTGCAGCCATAGTGCCCCTCCCTGCTGCATGTGTGCGTAACTGAAGGACTGGAGGAGCGCAACGCTTCGTCAGTCCACCCTGAATAAATAAATGGAGATGTGTTATTGGAAAATGACTCGTTTGTTGACAGAGATTTGAGGTCATGAAGCACCGACCACATCACTTGTAGTTGTCATCGTTTATTCCTCTCTACCGTCAGTATACGAGTCATAAAATTGAAATTTTTGGAGGGAGCTCTCCACATTAATTGGCGGGCCCCCCCGTCTTGCTATACGCAACTCGACCCCTCTTCACCTCATTACTCAAAATGCAAATCGTCCTCGGGATCATTTGAATGCATCAGGAACGCTGCCTTGTCGCGATAGGGTGCTTGCATTTCGGAGAGGGTCAACTGAGGCACCTCTGCTGCTTTTATATTCATTTCCTTTATGAAAACCCTCAAATCCTCAGACGCATTTAGTAAGCAATCCTCGCCCGGAGCAGTGTTTACTTTGCACACAATCTGGGACGTCTGGTGAGCAGAGCGGAGGGAAAGGAATACCGACGGCCCTGCTTCATATTCAAATCTCTCTGCTGCCTTTGGAGGGGCCTTATGAATCCCAAAATAGCAGTGAAAGGACACTGCAACTGGGGAGTGTATTCAGTAGTATTGACCCAACTGTGAATAAAGTCGACATACTTGTGATTCAATAACGTGGCAGTACAGTAGAAACCCGTGGGCGCTTCCTTGCTTGGGTAAGTCTAAACCTTACTGTTCATCTTCAGCAACAGAAGTAGAATCCGGTAGGTTCACTGCTTCATTCGTTTTAATGAAGGATTAGTTGAATTGAAGGATAACAAATGGAATATATAAACGTCGTTGAATGCAAATGCATGCACAGCTTTCCAGAGTAACGAATGGCCAAAAGAGGGTGCGTGCTAATGTTAAGAAATTTAAATTAATTTAAAGTCCCCCCCCCCCCCCCCAAACCACTGATGGTGCAGATGGAAACATAAAATACCTAAAATACTTCTATATATTAATTTTCTGTAAAAGACCCGGACCCGACTGAGGTCGGTGTGACCCAGGTCAAACTGAGATGGAAGATCAGATTTGATTAGATCAGTTTTTGCTGAACCTGTGAAGGTCTCTACTCTGAACTGTTTGTTCTCTATACAGATAAAATAGTCCTGATTAAAAGTGTTAAATATCCCGGGGCCCGTTTCAATAAACTGTCCTCTTGGGTTCATTTTGACACATTCCACTCATTAATGAAAACCGCACGATTGCGACTAATGCACAAAAGAACACAAAATCCTGGGAGAACTCGCACATTTACAAGTGACAATCGTCGTGTTAAAACTCACGCTGACAACATTTGCGATCGGCACGTCAGCAGTAACAGAGATATTGTTACTGTTACTGTTGATT
This sequence comes from Lycodopsis pacificus, assembly GCA_028022725.1. Taxonomy (NCBI): domain Eukaryota; kingdom Metazoa; phylum Chordata; class Actinopteri; order Perciformes; family Zoarcidae; genus Lycodopsis; species Lycodopsis pacificus. The sequence continues at coordinate 21,279,903 of CM051703.1, read as the reverse complement.
TTATTTTTTCAATGTCAATGCCATTCACCTGTAATGTGTCGGAGTGGAGGCAGACATTTCAAAAACAGATACCTCAAAAAACGGAGAAAAATGTAACCAAAACCATGAAATTGAAAAGGAGAAAACGTGTAATTTGGACTGACCCTTTAAAAACACGATTGTCGTCATTAACAGTCTTCACATGTTTTGTATTACAGTTTGTGAATTATTCGCCAAAGTTGTCTGGTAAAGTAGGACGCCTTTCACTTCCCCATGTTTCTGGCCAAAGTCAAAGCGGCGGCACCGCCTCACTGCTCAGCGCACGCCTCAGTTAACCTGGACTGTGTTGTACACGCCCCGAGGCCCGCTGTCAGAAAACCTTGCCTGATGACAACCTGACAACTCCATCCATCTTATTTACCCGCTGGACAGCGCAGATCTGCCGTGGCAATCAATAACGCTCACAATTAGTTTCCCTGCTGGGGGTGGAGGCGGAGGGAGGTGCACGGGGGGGGGGTGGAGGGGGTGGAGGGGGGGGTTGGCTGCCGGTCCCCGACACAGCTGGACGGGGTGTACATGTGGCCCGGGTCCATGCCAGCCACATGTCCTGACATTAGCGAGCATCCCTTGGGAGGCACTGACATTTCCATATGTCCAGTGGAAAAAGAGGGAGAGGTGTGTGTGTGTGTGTGTGTGTGTGTGTGTGTGTGTGTGTGTGTGTGTGTGTGTGTGTGTGTGTGTGTGTGTCATAGTTTGTCTGCGTGTGTTTTCTACTCTGTTACATGTGAGCACTCATGTGCATTGTTTTGTTTTTCACCTTGGCTTGGTGACCTGGAAAATCTCCTCCAAAAGGGCAGCGAGGCGCTGAGGAGGGCTCTCCGGAGGAGGCTGATGGATCTATATCAAGCCGTAAAAATAGATAACTGTCGTTCGTCATCGGGGGGGGGGGGGGTGGGGGGGGGGGTGTCTGGACGTTAACCCTGACCAACAGGGCTTAGCCAAACAGAGCAACCGCAGAGCCTACAAGTCCCAGCATGCCTCAGTGTCATCTGGATGCCCTCAGCAACCTGCCATGACTGCGAGCAGGTGATTGATACCAGGTTTCCTCTTTGCGATTATCTTTTTATGCGATAAAATAGATTAGATCAGGGACAATAGAAGGAGAACAAAAATCAAATAAGAAAGACATATTGCCTGAATTCAAGTGATGCATTGTTCTGAGCGGGTGATATATGCTAAGTATGACCCGTCATTCAGGAATGACAGATGAAATCGCTGAAAAACTATTTTTTCTTGTCCTTTATGTACCCCTTTAGCCCGGCACATATCAGTTACCAACACTGCTCTGAACATCTTGGATGGATCAACAAATTAGTTTTTCTTTATTGGTAATCAGAAATACATCGGCCATCTTCTTTTCTCTCTGTGTCAAGTCGCCCACACTCTGCAGTTACCCATCATGATGTCTTAACTGCAAACACGTCACCTTTCTTCAAGCTCTTCCACTCGCACTCCGGTATTCATCCAAATGCTTATCTGGCAGAAGTACTTGCAAAAAAAAAAGAAAGAAAGATACATTTCTTATTTTATGTTTTGGGAAATTATTAATGTTGCTCAACCCTTTTTAAAAACCCTAAGAGAATGGCAAATGCATATTCGATTTCCCTAGAGGGCAGCGATGAAAGTCTGCACAAGCAAGCTGCTGTGCAGGAATACTGCACCGCGGTGAAAAATGTATAAACTCAGCATTACAGAAAGGCTAAACAAATAAGAGATGTGCGCTCCTGTAATAAATGAGGCTTCAGCAATGAGAAACCGGAGGAAAACGGTTCCTTCAGGCAGGAGTAAGAATGTGCTGTTTTGTAGTATTTAAAAAGGAAGTCTAATTTATAGATGTTCACGACACGCACAAAAAAAAAAAAAAAAAAAAAAAAACATACGTTGGTTGTTCGGGTGCACGACTAGAGGAAGACTAAAATACTTCTGGAAAAGGGGAATAATACATGACACTAGCTGAGGGATATGAAGTGAAAGCTCTGTCAGTTTAACTGCACAACTTGTGCATCTCATCAACCTCGATGTCCTTGAAGGTTACAGACGGGGGTCTCGGCGGCCTGTGGCGCCATTAAATCACTGTGCGTCAGCGGTAAACTTTGATCATGACAAATAACGGTGTTTTCATGCGAGGCCACGCATCGGACATCAATAAAGCCTAATGGCGTGTCAGCCCTATTAATGGATTACTGCACAGAGCTCATAAAAACACAATATCCCATCAAGTCTAAAGGCCCTAATGATCCCACAGTGTCGAGTAAAGTCACTGCAGGTCCCGTCCCCTGATGGATATCAGCTCTCAGCCCATTTCATCTTACTGCTGTTTAAGAGCACAGAGCAGGTAAAAGGGAGGACGGGTCACGTGATTACGTGCTGCGGTATGCAAGATAGCAGACTCCCAGAGTCTTCAGGGTAGGAGGCGAATGTACGGAATACTGAACTGGTAGTGGAGGTGAAGGAAATGTGTTGGTTTATGTGATAGAGGGGAAATGAAGGTTTTAATACCCAAATCAGATCAGACCCAAAGACAAAAGTTGAACATTTTGCAGAGAGTTAGTCGAGAAGATTAGCACCGCTGTGAGCAGTGAGCTTGGATTTAGACCGGAAACGGGCACACACGGCTAGCTTGGCTGCATCCAAGGGTTACAGAAATCACCCGACGTGATTACGAGTGAAGGTCTCGGCGAGCAGAAGGTTTGCCGATTGCGTGTCACTGAAAAGTACTTTGTTTTTCCTTAAAAGGTCCAAACCTGACTTTTGGTGCGGCAGAGATATCGGAGACAAAATGATCAACTTGCTTCTCTGGTCGCCGTCATTGTGGGCGTAGACGTCCTGCCGAGCACCATTCAAGGTTTTACGAGCGGACTGCTTCTTGTTCAGAGCCATTCATCCCCAGACAGACTTCATGTGAACGATTGTGTGTGTGTGTGTGTGTGTGTGTGTGTGTGTGTGTGTGTGTGGTCACGCTACATTAAAACAGTAGCCAGTGACGCCTACTAGTGATTTTCACTTTCAGCCCCGTTTACATTCTTCACTGAGACAAGTGAAACGACTGTCAATCAAAGCTCAGCTTTAGGAAGGAGGAGACACAGGAGAAGATGAGGAAACAAAAAGAGAGAAGGTGATAAAAGATGAGGAAGAGCAGGTACCGCCCCCTGTGCCTCGGTTAGGGTTAGCATCATGCTGACCAACACAAACTCACCTGATCTAATTCAATCTCTATCATCACCACGGAAATGCATGTTCCTTGAACGAACGCCTGGTATATTTTACTGTTATAGTATTATTGGATGCATAGAATATGGAATTGATGGTTTGCTCACGATGACGTACCGCTTGAGACACACTTCTGTTATTCAAGTCCAGGGTGATGCTCAGGAGAGACGAGTGTGAGCGAGAAGGGCACAGACAGGAGGGGGAGCAGAAGTGTGGATTTACTTTTACTTTGATTACACTTTAATCAAACACTGTCAACATTCATCGCCAGACGTTTCAGCCGCTTCTGCATTTTCAGATTGCAGCGTGGATCATTCATTGCAACACTTAAATCGATTTCCACAAGTTGCTGCTCGACGGATCATTTATGCAAATACCCACTGACACAGTTTTAAAGCATGGCTATCCAATTTCTGCTCTCACATGTTGAAATGCACATATTTAGATCATGGAAATCAATTTGTTGGCTCAGTTTTTTGGACCTGGGTATTTCTAACCCCATGCACAGTTATGCATGTAGGAGAAAACACAAGCAGCCCAAGCTGACCAGGCACAGTCTTACAGTCTCCTCATAGTATCCCTTGATGTTATATTTCTCAAACTGCGGTTGCATTTTTAAGGATTCGCACAACTACAAATCCTGCTACTCCCTCTCCGTGTGAGGCTCCCTGGCAGGTGAAAACCTCCTCAGGCCAGCAATGGGAGTCAGCAGTGGAAAAAATAAATAAAGAAAAACTAGAATAATCATGTCTCGGAATTGAATATCTGTGTCAAAATGAGTGTGTGTGTGTGTGTGTGTGTGTGTGTTTCTTCCGAACACAAACATCAATAGGCTGCTTAAACCCTCACGCTGCGGAGCCTGATGCTCTTAGAAGTCTGATCTGAAATTAACTCACTTATTCATTGGACAGGGATATCTCTATTTTGGGAAAATACTGTTGACGCTCAGCTATAAGCATCCTCCATGTAACTGTGAGGCATCCCGTTAAAGTAAGGAAGTATGAGATGTCACTGCCTGTACGTTCGTCTGTGGATATTTGCAGCCGAGCTGAATACACTTCTTTCTTTTTTTCCTCGTGAAGTGTGCGTTCTCGTTCAGAGCCGGCTGATTGATTGGCCTTCGTTACTGCAGCCTTCTCTGGGGAGCGACGGCGTGCCGTTCAGTGGTTTAGCAGTTGTTGTTTTTTTCAATTATTAAAAACACAAAAATTACACATTGAGCTCAATTGTTGTAAATGACACTCAGCGAACAAAAACCTCAGCTCAAGTCTCCAAAACTCCAAACACGGTTTCTGCTTTGCACGCAATTTGCAAGTCAACGTGGCACTTTGTGCAGCACACAAAGCACGGTTCTCGACACGAGACCCGGGAATCTGACACAAAGTCACTCGTTTGCCATGACAGCACACTGCCGATCAAAAAGCCTCTTTGAGGCCTTTTATAAAACTGTAGGAAATATATATTCCTTTCCCTCTTCCCACCTGTGTCAATTGAGTAACTGCCATGAACCGCTTCGCTCACCAGAGATCAAATCCTTTCATCTCTTCCTAGGATCACAGCCTTATCCGATCATTATTAATTTAGCCAGAAAACACATCCCCCCCCCTCCCCCCCCCTCCCTCCCCCGTTCCCTCACATCTCACTGCTACTGTTGCCGTTTTCCCGTCGCGAGACCCTGTCCGGGGATTTGAACCGAGTCGGCAAATGTTAGCCTAAATGACAATTAGCGTCTTCCCGACGGCGTCTGTGCAGTCTTCGTACACGGGGGCCTCCAGCCAAAGTGGTGAACATGTGTTGCGATAACTCCCCCTGTGCTTCTCAGGGAGGCCGTTTCATTCAGCCACCAGTGTCGGCTAATTATTTCTGGCCCCCTGTTGTTCAACATGTTCCCCCCCCGCTGCGCTGCACTCCGAGTCTTCCCCGACTCCTTCTCATCCGGTCTCATCAGTTACGCTCCCACTCTTGTGCATCTCCTCCAGTCTCTCTCTCTCTCGCCTTCGTCTTTATCTCCCTCCGTTTGTTTCTCTCTCGGCTTTCGTGGAGTGCCTCTCCAAACACTCTGTTGAATAAAGATTCCACTCCAGGCGGAACACACCCAAATTCAATCAGAGGTGTGTGCACAAGCCTTACTAACGCCTGCTCACGGCCACAAACTCACACAGGATGTGTTTACAAAACGCAAGCAGGTAGACGCGCGCATGAGCACCTCATTAACACGTGCACACACGGGAAGGGGTTGGTATGCAGAATGAATGCTTCTTGTTGTGTTTCTCAGGCACATTCCCCACTGTGGGTTTATTAAAGATACGGCATGTTTACCGTGTTGTTTTTGCTTAAAGAAAACACCAGTGGTACTTAATGTTTTGACATAAATAATACTCTGCATGCCAATTAAAGAAGCTCATTTACATTTTTGTTGCTAAGCTGTAACGCTTGTAATCCTGTACCTTCTCAAAGCTCATTAATAAATCTTACATTTATTAATGGAGATGGCAAATAACCAAGCAATGCATTCTCCATGTTCTTACAATTGTTGGCGCTGAAAGCGTTCTTTGTAATACGGACGAGATGCAGATCAATTGGTTGTGGTAGTTCAACATTTCAGAAACACAAGCATTTCATGAATGGACCTGGAGTCAGTATGTTGTTAGCCTAGCTTAGCATAAAGACTGCAAGCAGCTTTAAACACATTACTCCCCCTGACCGCCAGGGGTCCCTGTATGCCTAACAACTGGCAACAGGTCAAGCTCTTGTACCCGCTATTAGAATGCAATGATCATCAAGGCACAAGGTTCATATATTTATCACGAGACAACACAGGGTTGTATCCCAACATCGGAGCTGTCGTCCCTTCATGCTACTCACATCAACAGCCTTCATCAACACCAACACATCGCTCAGTGCCGAAGACTGAACGAAAAGTCCAACGAAAGTCAAGCAACACGTTTCAATTCCTGCTCGTTTCACGCGTCAAAATAAACTTCCGTCTTCAGAGGAAACGACTTAGTTAGATTTAGGCAACAAGACTACTTCGGTTCGGTAAGATCACCATCATGAGTCACTTGAGTACAAAAGTTACGTGACAAATAAATCAACGTTCACTTCTCCTTTCACACGGGGCACGAAGCTCAAACACCGGTTTAGCTTGATCCATCCACCTCCTCTCCCACCTGCCCTGTGAGGGTTTTGCTGCTTTTATACTTCCTGGTTAATGGATTACATACTAATTGATTTAGTCTGATATCTACAAATTACAGCGCATTCAATTTTTGTAGGTACAGCTACGAAAGCTGAATGAGAACAGCTTGTGGTAGTCGTACTATTTAACTTTGGACAGAAACCAAGCCGACTGCTTCCCCCTGCTTCCAGTCTTTATGCTAAGCTAGGCTAAACAGCAGCTCCTGTAGGATGGATCAGCTGCAGCCGCCACGTCCTCCAACTCTGTAGGAGACACGAGGTGAGAGACTCACAGCAGGCATTCACATGGAGAGGGTTCAGAGAACAAAAGAGATGTTTTATTCTTTTTTCTAACCCGTGTTGAATCTCAGGGGACAGTGGAAAGAACAATACGATGCATTTTGAAGCTTTGTATCGTTTGTTTGCATTTGCATTGTTTCTCTGTATCTGAAACAAACTTTGAAACAACTGAAGAGAAATCTTTTGTTTGAATAAAGTCCCACCTCTTCTTCTATAATAGAAGCTTCATGGGCACTGAAATCAGAGAACGTTCCCCAGTTGGGGTGCGGCTGCATTTCCTTTTCTCAGAGACATGTCGTCTTACAAAAATGGTTTTTAAATCAAATTATCGTCTTTTCAGTGAGTCACATGAAGACTCCTGACAGAATGATTTGTTGAGCACTTTAATGCGGTCCATCACCAAAGACGAAGCTTTTGATCGAAAGGTTACACGTCAATCTCTGTTACCAAGGAGACGGTAAAAGGTAAGGAAGGAATAGAGACGATAACAAGAAGCAAAATGTCAGCTGTCCGTCGCCATGTTCACCACAAATGTTTGCTTTTCATGTGGGAGCCTTTCTTTCCACACCGTTCTGTACATACAACCTATTACGATATAATGAAGCCCCAACATTCGAAGGCTGGATGATTAATGATCATTGATGAAAATTGGAAACAATCTAGAATAATAAATAACACTACAGGTGAGAGAAAAATGTGTATTTTAGATTTTTTAAGCTATTTTAAGGAAACACATAGAATGATGGTGAGCTGCATGTTTTACAGTCACTTTCTTTAGGCGACTGGCAGCAACTGCATTTCATAGACTGGAGAGATGATCTTTATGGATTTTCTGCTTTTCAGACTTCCGCGCTCAGTCTGGCATTTTAATGACTAATCTTTAAGAGCACAGATGTTTTGATTATTATTATTATTATTATCTTCAAGTTAAATCACTGCATGTTTTTGCAGAACGTAGACATCCAAAGTCTCGATTCAAGCTCGTGTCCATCCAATAATCAGAACAGATTCAAACGTTCAACGAGCATGCCATTTCATGAGAGGGGCCGTTTCTTCGGTCTGCGTTTGTTGTTTTCATACTGAGCAGCGTTACTGTCGTGTTGTTGTTCATTAAGTACAGAAAGTCTTTCTGAGAGTGACGCGTGGAATGACTTAAAGATCCAGGAGACATTTCACAGATTAGGAAACAGCATCACGACCCTGCGGAGGGCCGCTCAGGCTGTTGATCAATGCTAATGACTCAATGATTACAAACACTCAGGCCTCTGGCATTCACAACTCACTGCCCACAGTATATTTTGGAGCATAAGCGTCCCACTTATTGGAACACAAAGACACTCTCAAAGAAGTGGCCAGGATCAGCAGTCTTCAGTGGAGTCTGCTCCCTGAATCCTTTCAAAGGCCTTGTTGCATCTTTTTAGCTTCAGCTAAATCAAATGTTATATGAAAACAACTTAAACACAAAGACTAACACTCAAAAGAAATGTAAATTCATATTTACTATACGGTCTCGCTGCATGAGTAACAGGAAATAGCTTTTTTGCTGCTCATTCAAAATAAAAGCTCCTCATATTGAAGGTTTTCTTGGTATTGCAAGGTAACTAATCACCTAACATCTCACCCATGTCAGAAATCTCGGTGTCATCTTTGACTGAAAAGCTGGAAGGGAAATTAACACCGCCGTGAGAGGTCGCTTTTTCCACTGATCGCCAAATTTAAACCACTAATGACCCGAAGACCGTCACAAATTTCTTAATTTCCTCTCGGCTGGACTACTGCGCTGCTCTTTATTTGGGAATCAGCCGCTCTTCTCGGTCTGCCTCGCCAATTGTCAGAAGGCTGCTGTTCGACTATTAGCTGGTCCCAGGACGAGAGACGGCGTCATCGGGCCTGCACTGGGGTCCCTACGTCGGCTACCGGGCAAGTAACGGAATGAGTTTGAGGTTGTAGGATTTGTTTCCAAAGCTTTATGGCCTCCAGCACATCTCTGAGCTCCTCTGTCTGCTCTCCAACCCCGGATCTCTCCGATCCTCAGTCCAGCTGCCGGCGGTCCCTCGATCAAGGCTAAGTGGTTAGAAGATCGAATGTTCGCAGTAGCCGCCCTAAAGCTTTCACCAAGTGTTCCTCCTCTGTAGACACTAAAGCTCAACTTAAGACTCGCGTGTATTCTCTACTTAGTGTTGCATCATTTCCATCTGTTCCTTTACTCTGTAAATAGTCATCTCTGCTGCTTTTCAGCACTCACCATATGATGATGTTTGATTTATTTATTTTATTGTGCAGCACTTTGGTCAACTCTGGTTGTTCTTGCCACTGACGCCATTTGGACCACAGTTGTGATGGCAACAAGTGCAGCAGATTTCCCTCCTCAGTAAACATTGTAAACATGAGTTTATGTCTCAATCTCTAGTTTCAAGTCTTCTTCAATACAGCATGATGTTCATTGAGTACATTATGATCCACTTATAGTCAAACAGACCATAAAGCAGGGGATGCTTTAGGGCGGGGCTACCTTTCTAATCGACAGGTCACTACCATTGTCTGTGTTTTCGTCTTACAACTTTAACTCTTTCCCAATGTGTGTCTAGTTCATTAAAGTTCATTGTAACATTTTTTGGTCGCCTATGAATGTCTTATCCAGCGTTTGGTTCTATTTAGCTCCACGCTCTTGCGTCACTTTTGGTTGCAAAAAGCCAAGATGGCGACTGCCAAAATGTCAAACTTGAGGCTTCAATACGGCAGTCCACAAACCAATGAGTGACGTCACGGTGGCTACGTCCACGTCTTACATACAGTCTACGGGGCCCCCGTCTTCTTTCACAAGTGTAGACACAACTCAACCGTTCCCACACAACGTGATTGGTTGATGCCTTTATTCGCGGTGCAAAAACGGCAAAAAATCAAAACAATAACCAGTTTTGCTACGTATTCACGTTCCGTAATTACAAAAGGCATGCTTCAAAAAATATATCGACAGCCTGCAGTGTTTAACAGGTTCTCCACCCACCTGAGCTGACTTTGCTCAATGCAGAGCACCAGCCATCCTACAAAGACACCTCGTGTCCTTAAAGTCATTCTCTCGTCATCACCGGCAGCTTGTGACCATGCGGACGGTGCAGCACTGTGATTGACCTGCTCTGTATGACATCTGTGTGTGTCCTCATGAAGGTGAGGCTGCAGGCACTGATTAGCTCTGCTTTTCTTCAAAGACACTGCTTCAGGTAGATACCACCTGTAATTGGCACACACACACACACACACCTCTCTCTCTGTGTGATATGAGAGCCATAGGGGTCTTTGCCATAACTCATGTGAATAAATGGAATGTTTAAATGCGGCGATATTTGATTTAGTGCAGATGGAGGTTTCTGCTGCACAGATAATGCCGTCTGCAGGCATTCTCTGGCTTCCATCGTTCATCATTACATGCCTTTTTACGACAGAACATATTCCAGGGGACAAAACGAGATGTGCATTTAGAGATTAGGGCAGGAGTGTTTGCTGCAATCTTGGAAAAAACCAAAAGCTCTCAAAAGAAAGGAAATCTGGAGGAAACTCTGTTGGAAACCGCCAAATTCTTCTAGAGCTGTCGAGCTGTCGTACTTCTAACCAGCAGACAGACTGTGTGAGCACCATGAAAGGATGATCTTTTTTAATACAGAGAAGAAAGTGTTGTCAAGTTCCTTTCTTAAAGTCCTTGTGAACAACAAAGAGGTTTATCTTTATTTTACAACAGATTTAAAGCAACAGCATCGTTCACTTGTTAGATCTGGGAGGCTTGTGAATCTGATACTTTCCAGAGACGGCAGCCACATTCACCAACGATCGACTGCTGTTAGGATGTTGATCGCACATCAGTGGCTTCTTTCAGAGCTGAATAATGCTGCTGAAAGGCTTTCACGAGACTCATCTTTGTTGCGGTGTTTGTACTTGTTATGAAGTGACTTCAGAGTCATTTTTCCACGAGATGTTTTGCATCATGTCTTCTAACCCCTTTAAGAATTATCGTCATGTACTCATGCAACATATGCTAAATGAGAGGCAGAGAGCGTCTAAAAGCCTCTCCTGCCACCGTGCTGCCTCATGCATCCTGTCCTTTGTTTCCTCCACATAGCAGCTGATGCTAACAGAAGAAAACAGCCAATCACATGCACAAAAACTCATCTGGTTACATCTGGAACATGCAGAGCTCACGCGGTCAAAATGCTTCCGTGTGGACACTTAGCAGGATGTTTATCCACAGCCTCACATTACAACACCATCTCACACACTATATTATGTATGAGAATGACTTATCCTCGACAATGGGGATTCATGATGGTGGATTCTGAAATGAGCTCTTCATCCTTAACGTGCAGCTCAGGGCCAAAGCTTCCACTGAGGACACTGAGATTATGTTACGTTCCTTCTGGGATTTGGGAGAATTTACAGCCTACAAATAAAAACTTTCATGTTTTTTGCACTTTGATTGCATTCCTGGCATTTCACTGTTCAACACCAACCACTGAGATCAACATCTGCTTTGAAGTAATCTGCTCATACTGAGGCTTTAAATGAAATTCCCTCTGGTCTTTGTCCATTGTAAAAAAGCTTTCAAACTAGAACTACCGCCTCATGGTTGTCTGCCTCTGCCAGTTGCAGTTTAAATCCATGTCTGTCCAAAATGTCGTCACTTCATCATTTTATCCGATTAGACATTTGTGTGAAATTGTAATAATTAGCACATAAATTCTTGAGTTATGGCCAAAAACGTGGTTTTTTTTTTGTGTGACCGTTGAGCACCAAATTCTAATCAGTTCATCCTTCAGTCCAGGTGGACATTTGTACTATATTTGAAATTTTTTTTAAAAACTCCAGCTATTCCGGAGAGATATGTTCACAAGAATGGAATGGATGGACAGACGGACAACCGGAAAACAGAACGTCTCCGGCGATGACGCACAATAAAACAAGCAGGAGATATAATGGAGCATCTCACTATGAAAATCCAAATCACTAAATAACGTTCCTGTTTGGGGGACCTCAGTATTACTAAGGATAACCGCCAAGTGCAGCCACAATATGCAGTGAATCTAGAGCGTAGTTAAATTAACATTTTAAAATAACCTGAACATCTGTAAGGGCCTCTCACAGCTCAACAGGGAAACATGTGTAAGCAGCAGAGGTACCACTGACTCCACTGACAGTCTCAGTAGACCGGAAAGCCAAACATTCAGCTCTTTAGTCTTCTGCTTTCTGTTACAATGCTTCCCCTATTGATCTCTGCAGCTACAGTACATGTAACACTGAATGCAACAGGTCCAATCACGTTCCCTCGGGCTCGTTGAACATCACTCTGCAAAGTGCAGCAAAGTCACGATGCAAATCACAGATAGATGAGGCCGTTTGAGGGGGAAAGTAGGTACCGATATTTCACCGAGCAACAAAATGAATACTGGAACCCACTGAGCTTCACAGAGTGATGACATAATACCGAACCACAGGGTGGGATTTTTACCTCCCTCGCACACACTCACATTTTAGAAACTTTGCCTCTAAGTGTCGTAATCTAAAAGTATAGCGCTGGTGCATAATACATGACACACAACACATGCATTTTCATCTTCCTCACACGGGCGGGGAATGAGAAAGCATCTAAAAGCCTCAGAGCATGTGAAGTGCGGCGCCTCGCATACACTAAGTGCATTATCGTCCGGAATGACGTGCAACTCTAACTCTATTCATCCCGTGTGCCGAGAGGCTCAGATAGTACAGCGCCAGAGCACAAAAACACGGTGACACGTGCAGACAGGCAAAAACAAATCACACACGTGGAGGCACATCACCATATTCGGAAAGGAAGACAGTCACAGACCATTTTGATCAGACTGCACTCACGCGCATATACACACACACACACACACACACACGTGCACGTTCTGAGCGCTAACCGACCCAGACAGCGTGTGTGACAGCCTGTCTGAACAAAGCCAGAGCTCATATCGCCCGAGCTGCTAGCTCACCTCTAAATGAGGGCTGTCGAGCAGAACCACGGCGACGCCTGCCACCTCTAATTGGCAGTGCATTAACAATCAAAATCAGGCTAATTAGCCGGAGCACGGCGACGAGGAATAATATTCTCACTGTGTGCGAGTGCGGCACATGACTCCGCCGCCGTTCATATTTGCATATCCGTGGGAACAATAGGAGCAGATTAGAAGACTGGAGGAGAAGAGATCTGACAGAGTGTGACAGGAAGTGAGAGAAAGCGAGCTCAGCTGAGACCGACTTGCCATCGAGGTTGGACATTTGTTTGCTTTCAATTTACTCAATTCAACAGTCTAGAACTGCAATATTTTTCTGACAACAAACAGCATGAAAGCAGCATATATATATATATATATATGCGCGTGACGGCTGCCTCTATGAACTGCTGCGTGTCTCACGCGAGTGGTGTCCACACAGACAGCATGTCCACGTTTGTAAAATTGAACATTTAAAAGCCGGAACTCTATTAATTTCTTAAACACAGCTCTGCACATTTTTCAGATTAAAGAACTTGTGTTAACAAATGAAGGGATTCTATCCACAAAAAGATGTTAGAGGGCTTTTCGTATGTGGAAACAGGAAGTGTTGAAGTAAAACATAAATATGAACTTTTTTCATGTCTTTAGCATGAACAGATGATGTGAACCGCGGGGCACTACGCCAAGCTGTCAGAGCCACAATGGAGCCCACACTGTCACTAACTGCACTCCCTGAGGAAATGTCATTTCTGAAATAACTGAAACGGATTTCAGAGAGGAGCAGACAGAAGGGCCTTCAATGTGTGTTTGAAAGACATATGCAGGATGTTAAACTGATTCAGCAGGGAAAATATGTTACAAAGATAGAAGCCAAAGCTACGGATCACAGTGTAAAAGTGAACCGCTTGAAGATCAAGACAGAAGACAGTGAAGCTAGCGTAGCATAGAAGAGCTAACGCTAGAAAATGATATGCTAACATACTCTGCTATTGTTAGCTCCACAGGCTTTTAAATAGAATCTCCGTCCCACCTCTCCGGGTAACGAGTATCACTATTACACAACATTTAGCTCCAAATCTACAAAACTACCATGAAAACCTGATCAGAACCAGAAATATTTACAAAGTTCAGCCAGAGTTTTAAAACATGGAAAAGCCTCTCAAGTTGCTGTCAAGCACAACACGACCAGATGTACAAATCACGACAACAGCTGCTGTGCGTGTGTAGAAAGATGAGTCACTTCTCGTTATCTTCGTGATGAATCATGCGTGGGCCATAAGATAAAGCCATCGAGTCCTCTTCCTCCCAGTTCTGCATTAACTCCACCCGCACCCAGAACATGAGCCAATTTGCAGTTCCTTGCATGAAAGAAGCATCGATTGGCCACACCAGATACAAAGTCCATCCTTAAAGAGCTCAGGGGAACCGTGGCATCGGGTTTAGGAAGCGGGAGCAGCCCGAAAGACGGTTGAGCAGAAAGCAGAACGAGTAATGCACAGACAAAAAAAATGCTTCAGAATAAGTAACAGGATAGACTACAGTCTCCGAGAGTCAGGGATTCAAATGCGTGACCCCCCTTAGTGAAAGCCATGGTCGTGGGTTCGTGTGCCGGTGTGTAGTACAGACTTATTCACAGAGGTTTGTGTACTTCTTGTTCTCTTGCAGTCCCGGCTCTTGATGAGGCAAGGTTTTCTGCGAGGGTCCTCCTTTACTTTTTGAGTCAGTTCACCCAAATTACAACAATGAAGGTCTCGTTTTATTTTGTAGTACGTAGACAGTTTAGGATTTTTTTTGTGCCCAGAATTTGAGGTTTCAAAAATGTGGTGTGGTGCTCAAAATTATAAAATCACATTTAAAAAAAATTCACCAGCAACCTCTCCTTGCCTGAACAAGCGTCCGTGTCTCTTTGGATAATCCACAGAACGTTAAAAAAATCTGTCTGTTTTTTTAAAATTTCAATTAACCGACACTTTAAGACTTGGCTCTAAGGAACAACTCAACATTGTCGAGAAATACGCTTATTCGCCGCCTTGCTGAGCGTTAGATGAGGAGGTTGGTGCTACAGCCAGCGCCCATTTAGTTTTGGTCAACACCAAAAGTGATTACTCTCCCCCAAAATATCAAACTATTTCTCATTGGAGACCAAGAGACGCACGGCGTTATGGTATGTATGGAAATAAAAATGTGCGTGTGTGTATTTGTATATGAGGGATGTGATGCACTTCTACAGTGATTTAAATGCTGATGCAGCCTTACAGGCCCTCCCCTCCCCCCCCTCCCCCCTCATGCATTTACCCCGTGCCAGCATGAATTTGTTATACTCGGTGATTTACACACACAACCTCGCTAGAACGGATAAATGGACACATTGGCACACACGCACCAAATACTTGATACACTCCTACACAGACACGCGCTCACACAAATCCACATTTGCTTATGTACAATATATTGAAAACACACACACACACACACACACACACACACACACACACACACACACATTACTTATCAGGCTTCTCACAGTCCCCAAGATGGATGTGATGTTTGCACCGATGTTATGCGGGGCATTTCTTGCCCTCCATTTTATTCGTGTTTGGCCTGTAAACTGTGAGAGGCTGCGCTTTCAAATGAGTAATTAGAGAGCTGTAATGCAGCGCTTTGTTTTATTTGTTTTCCCCTAAGGAGTCTAATAAATAACTGAAAGAGAGAGAGAGAGAGGGAGGGTGGGAGAGATGCAAGGGGTAAGATGAACAGATTGGATAGATAACTAGACTATCTCTATAGTTAAGTCACATTGTGAAAACTCATTACCTCAACAAAGCATTGATCGCTTTTGCTCTCCGATCAGGTTTTCTAACCGTTCTCGGTCTAGAATTACAGGTTCGATTTCATTTAATATGTTCACGAAGAGAAGGAGGCAGAAGACAGAGAGGAAGCTTCTGTGTCAGTCATGATACAATAACTTCTATATTTAAGGCTTCTGTCAAAGCGGCTGGTGTGACCCAAGGCGGATACTCTCTCGCTGATTGGCTCACCTTGATATTCTCACCCTAAACCCGAACTTAACCAACAAAGCCAACGAGTACTAGCCAGTCGGAGGCAGAGTAGGGTGGGTCATTCATTAGCCATTGTAGGGGAAAAAAAATTAGTTTGGGTCCAATAGAGTCTTTACGTAAAATATTTAGCCATAAGCTTCCGTTTGTTGCAGGGAGAGTGTGTATCTATGGAGCATTGTGCCTTCGGAACAAAGTCCCCGGCTAGCTGGTGAACATAACGGAGCATTTAGAAGTAAAGAGAGTGAGAATTGGGATGGAATTAGGAGATGAGTGTGGATATCCAGCCCTGGCTAACAAGTCCGTCACATTAACTTAAAAGGTGGTAAAATGTCAGTGTCTTGTTCACAGCTTGTTTTCGCTGCAGGCCACGTATGAATATGCAGTGGCAAATATTTATCTGAACAAAATGTAACATTGTGTACCTTTTCAACGTACATATGGCAAGTTGCACTACAGCAGGTGAGATCGTAAAAAACTAAACTTGAATAGTTTTCCTTTTGTTACCAATAAGTGTGACAAATCTACTAACGTTAAAGATACACATCTCTACACACACACATTACCCTTTTTAATTAGCGCACACAATCCTGACACACAAATAGACAAACATGTTTACCATCATTACCAAAGCTCGCCCGTGACTCGATATGCTCGTCGGCACAATTAGCGACACGAGAGTAATCGCAACTCTTTAATACCTCCGCCAGCACAGCTGTGAGCGGATAGAACACCGAACACAATTAACAGCACCTAAATCCAATTAGCAGACACTGAAAGGTAACTCAACCTGATGGTGCTAGTTAACCACGGAGGAGCTCACAGCTGATGCCGTGTAAGAAGAGAGGCGGGGCGAGGAGCTGGAAGCAAAGACTGTTGAGGGAGGGTTGAGGGAGGCGGGATGCGGAGGGCTTTGCAGGACCGGGGGTGTTGTTTTCCAGTCGAGTCTAATTGTACCCATGGGTGCCTGTAGAGCCCACTTTTAGTTCTTCTCTCTCAATGCACAACTGATGATTCTGGCTGTTAGTGATCGTACCGTTTACTCCCTGACGCACCAGACTACTTAGCCGGGAGGAGAGCAGGCGGCAGCTCCGGAGGCAGAATTACGAACCCTGCTCTAGTGAAGGCTGGCTAGCTAGCTGTCTTGTCCGTCTCCGAAACTCCCGTCTTAACACCTTTTTTCGAACTGTTGTTTTGGTCACGAAAACCTTTTCACAGAACGGGAATATTACGCAGCGCTGTAATGTTTTTTTGCGGAACAATGGCAATTTTCTGAGCTTTTTTGCACCTATAGTTATGACAACAATAGGGAGGCTCCGTAGTCCGGATGACAAGACGGAAAACAGCGAACTGGTAGCCTGGTAGGGCAGCGCTAGGTCTAAAAGGGCCCTCTGCCAAAAATGACAGCAGACAACAAACCAAGACCAAAGCCGACAGTTAGCAATGTGAGGGCATGTTCATGTTCAGGGTGGCAGTGCAGACACACGTTTGGATATGCATGCGAGTTTCTGCAAAGCCACCTCACCGTAGGCAAAAAGGGCAGCCACAGCAGAGATTTGCCTCCAGTACTCGAGGCTTTATGTTGAATTGCTTGCTAGAAGCAAACTAGCTTTGTTAAGATCGAGTTGGTCCCGCCTCTTATTTTTAACATTGTACGTAATAATACATAAAACACATGTTATGAGCATCAACCTAAAGGGGGCGCTGCAACAAAGAGGAACATTGTGCCTTCAACTTCGACGTAACTACTGAAATAAAGTTCTGGTCTTGGCTTTGATCATTGGTGTGACGTTTCGTCCACACACAGGATGACATGACTTTAAATTTATGCGTCACTTCTACTAATTAAACTTCAAATTGAATTCCCAGGTGGATCATAATCAGACTCCACACAAAACACTGCTTCCCTTGCAACAACTGAAGTGATGTGAATTATCTTGGCTGAATTAGCACATAAAATATGCTTTAAACTTAAGTGCAACTCAAGTTTTATTTTATTACTTTCAATCCTTCTGCCAGCATCACACAGAGGCAGTTACAGACGCTGCTTACTGACACCTCATTGCACAGTTTCAGGATACAAACATATGCAACTTTAATTATTGTTGCTACCGTTTCATTGGAACTTAAAGCAGGCCATGTGCAGCGGTTCATCATTTTGCCTGCATGTTACATGTGTAAAACCTAGTAATTCTACATAAATGAGGGACTTTAGCGTGGCTGTTGGGCACCGGAGGTTAATAGAAAACAAATGATAAGAGTGGCTCAGGAGGCAGAAGTCTGTGCAGAAAAAAGGCAGTGGTTTTATTTAGCAAAAAGCACAATGACACAGCGGAGAATAAGAGCAGCAGTCCCAAACAAAGAGCAAATAAGCTGAAAAGATAAACAACACAGCAAGCTGCTGCCAGCAACTCTCCAACAAGTCAATCCCTAAGTGGCTTTATATAGCTCTCCTGCCCCGCCCTAATTGGACTAAACCAATGCATGGGGGTGAGGTAAACCAGTGAGGAAAACTTATTTAATATCTTATTGATTAAGTTAGGGACAAATCAACTAACCGATGGATCCACCTTGTGCCAAACTAGCCCCGGGTGGCCTGATGACTGGGATTGCTGTAATGTAGGATATCTCAGCATGTGCAGGCACAGTGGGAACATTTACACAGAGGGAAAAAGATTCACGTCTCAAACTGTAATGACCTGTTTGAATATTTGCAGTCAATTAGCCCAACAGACCTTTCTGAAGTAGTTTACCTCATGGTCCAACAGAGGGTGTTCTTTAAATCCACTATACGGGGAATTACGTGAACGTTAGTTGTAATTCCTTTGAGTCATTCATCCAGACTCTTGTCAGATGTTAAATTACAGATGTTAGACTCTAATTTGGGGTAAATCCCTTTAAAATATCGATGCTCCGTTGTCGTTAGACCTGATTTGCTGTGTGATGCAGCAACATAATCACTGGTTTTCCCCCACTGACTGCACAGAATGCGTAATCAGTATAGGTGACAAAGAATAGGATGGTACAGAGCCCGGATTTCTTTCAATCAATCAGTCCGGGGTTGCAGTGCGCTGTACGAGGAATTACGTGTTAGTTGTAATTCCTTTGAGTCATTCATCCAGACTCTTGTCAGATGTTAAATTAAAGATGTTAAGACTCTAATTTGGGGTAAATCACTTCAAAATATAGATGCTCCGCTCTCGTTAGACCTGATTTGCTGTGTATTGCAGCAACATAATCAGTGGTTTTCTCCCACTGACTGCACAGAATGCGTAATCAGTATAGGTGACATAGAATAGCATGGTACAGAGCCCGGATTTAACTACCCAGGCCTTAGGTAAGAGCTTCAGGCATTCAGATGAGACGAAGGTATAGCACTCAACCAGCTGGATTTGTTTCTGCACATTCCTGCGCGATACTGCCTCAGCTAAGGCGTTTCGGTAGCTCGATGGTGCTGTGGTAGGTCGTTTGACAATGTGGAGACGAGGAAGACGGAGAGGACGGGAGGGAAGTTGACAAGATCAGAAAAGAGGAAGGAGAAGAGGATAACGAAGGACAAGGAGGAGAAGAGGAAGGGATTAAGGAGGGAAGCTAAAAGAGGACAGAAAGAAAATGAGGGAGATACTGTAGAGGAGAGAAGACAAGAGGATAAGAGAGGAGAGGTGGACAGGTAATTAGCAAGGGAGAGGAAAATTCAGTGACTCAATGGAAGAGAAGGAGAGAAGTAGAGAGGGATTGTAAGGCTTTCGGCCTAATGAGCTGCAGTCTGGAGGGCAGTTCTTTTATAATCACCATCGAGTGGAAAGAGGTGGTTCTTTAGAATTGTTCAACTTTAACAACTTCAAAGACGTATTTAGGGAATTCAGCGACCGAAAGGCCCTTTTTCACAGCAGCCATTTTGACATGTCAAAGCAGGGTAAACGTGACATGTCAGAATGGCTGCTGTGAAAAAGGGCTAATAGTTGGCAAAACTACATTTTACATTTATACTTTAAGGTGGGATAATTATAAATCATGCCATTAAGTACGCCCATTTGAGACACAAACAGGATTCAATGCTACAGGGCTAAGAGCTGCTCTCCCTGCCGTTTAACATAACATACACTACATTCAGATCCAGAGTGTGTAATGAGACTCATTTCACCACAAAACGATTCAACTAAACACCCCCTTTAATTATTCATACAACCACACACACACACTACTCTATGCTCTAACAGAAAGTCTACCCGAAAACAGTGACAAACAAGATAATACATGAATCAGGTGTGTGGATTTTAAATTCTCGCCCTATCGCCAGAATAACGCCTTGAAAGTTTTTTTTATGGAATGGAGAACTGCAGAAACCAGCAGACGCAGAGCAACTGCGTATTTAGAGTAATTTTTCCGGCCACTTCATGGAAAACCCCAACTGATATAATATTGCAAATTGCAGAGCAGCACACCGACTTTTAGCCTTCCTGCAGGAATCCTCCCAGAGGGGGCAGCTGCAGCAACCTGTGCATTCACGGTGGTAAAAGAACCCACAAGCGAGCACGAAGCCAAACCAGCACTTTGCTGACATAAGAACTGCGTCAACTACACATAATGAATCACAAACTTACCCCTCAAAACACAGCAAACACCTGCACCAAGAGACCCTTTCATTGATCCATTCATTGGACAACAACTAAGTCCATTTAAATCACCTTTATTTCAAGAGTCTCTGATTAAAAAAAAATCTAGAATTAATAATTGTTAATCATTCTCAATTCATATTTAAAGGCTGATTTAAATTCTAAATGTTGATTTATTAATAACTTTCACAGAGTAGGGTTTGTACAACCGAGTTTAACAGTGGCTCTTGCCTTGCTCCGCTCACACACACACACACACACACACACACACACACACACACAGGTTCTTCCATCTTTCCGTGCCCTAATAGCATTGTTATGGTTCCTGCTGTGCATACGCCCGAGAGACTAATCTAATTCCTTTTATCCATTGGATCTAGTACATCTGATAGAAACACATGCTGTGGCTAGTGGAACATTGACATGTAAACAGGCCAGTTTCTCCATCCTCAGTCTCGGGCTCTGCTCTCCGATCATATTTCCAGAGACGAGAGGCTGGAACGGGAGGAGCGCTTATCTGCAGCAGGTGTCCGATTAATGCTCCGGTCTGTTCCTCGTTGTGTTTGTGCGCCATGTCACACATGTAAAGCATGAACAGCATGCCGGACTGGGGAGTAGGCACGAGCAGAATTGGTTTTCTATGTCTTCCTGTGCAATGAATCAAAATATGATGAGGATACAGACTGCACATCGCCATGCACCAAACAAACGTGTTAAGAGTCTGGTCAACTGTACTTAAGCTGGAGAGCTTTGTTGTTGTTGTTGTTCAAGATTCACTTGGGTTTTTATCAAAAGATGGCAGAAATTTTAAGGAAAAATGTAACTGTAAATTTAAGTGCGTTTCTATCAACTGCACTTCTGCAAATATATTTAAGAGGCAAAACAGGTGGCCAGGGGTTACACCCTCCGTCTCCTATACTGCCCTACCGGGCCCATACTATATAAAGCACATGGATAGGGGTTAGCGAGGTAACTGAAGTTTAAAAAATAAAAAAGAGAGAAATTGAGCAGAAGGAGAAACAAAAAGACTACAAAGAGCCAAAAAAAATGTCCAAAAACTGCAAAGAAACACAACCAAAGAGACAACAAACCACCAAAAAGACACACAAATGAACCCCATGGGGCTACAAAATGACCACAAATGGACATTATGGAGACAAAAAATGACTACAGAGACTCAAAATGACTGCAAGCACATGCTAAAAAACTACAAAGAGACACGAAACGACCAGAAAGAGACACAAATGGACCACGAAGATGTCAAACGACCAGGACTGTAATTGTGCGTCCCTTTCAGTCTGGGTGTCTTGCTCCTTTGGAGGACGAGTGGAAGGCCGTTGACATGACTGTGTCCCGATGCAGTGGGGTATTTAGACTTTCCCGTTCTGATCCTTGTTTTTTTTTTTTTTTTTTAATCAACCGCAATGGAGACAGATCCCGTCGAGACTGAAACCTGAATGCTTATGTTTGCTGAAAGCACATAACTCCGTCAATGAATGCAGCTGTCAAACTCCTGCAGAGGATATGGAGTTAATGCCGAGACCTTCACACCAGGGAACGCTGTAAACACATAAGTAGCACGACGCTGACTCGGTAATTGCTTCTACAGCATCAAGGTCAGCAGACTAATCAGCAGGAGTGTGTGTGTGCGTGTGTGTGTGAGTGAGAGAGAGAAAGGCAATTACAGCTAAGAAAAACAAATGGTGGCAGCAAGCTGATGAGACGAGAAGCTGCAACACTGGGACTGTGTTTAAATATTATTGAAAAAAAAAAAAAAAGTAGGCGAGAAAATACAGTCAGAGAATAAATAAAACCAATGAAGACTCGGCAGAAGTTCTCGTCTAAAGAGTATCGCAGCGGGCGTCTAATGGCGCTGCACGTCTGATGTGATGTAAAGGCCAGCGAGAGTGACAGAGGGAGAGAAAGGGAGGCGAGCCAGCCGACAGATGTTAGTTAAATCTAGCCCAGATGGGACCCGACACTTCACCTCCTCAGCAACGCTCAGCATGAGGCCTGATGGGAGGTAGAGGCACGGAGATAACGGCAGACTTAAAGATATATCGATATTCAAAAAGAAACAAGCGAGGGAATGAAGGGAAAGAGGGCAACAGAAAAGAAAGAAGAAGAAAAAGAGACAGCAAAGCAGAATGAGGCAAGAATGAGAGGCAACGGGAGTCAAGTGGTGCATGTCCCTCTTCCTCAGTAATGCCAAGTGAAGATTTAGCCAGAGCTCTCCGGCTGCTCACCAGGCTCTCATCAATCTGTTTTGCCGAGCCGGGTCAGTACAGCCTTTCATTCATTCAGATCCCTCCGCTGCAGGAGCTGCAGCTGTCCACTGGAATCGTTTATTTTTGATTGGTTCAAATCCATTTTATACTTTACATTCGCAACTCAAGTTTAAGTGTTTTCAGACTCATTACCGTTGAGGAGATGTGAACTCATTAAGTTAATATCTGTCATTAGTTATATTCATTGGTTTTAGCGAGTGCGCACGCAAGTCCATTTCTAGTTATTTGCCTTTGTTTACGCCAGGTGATCAGTTATGACACTGCACTAAAAACACCTGCCTGAGATCTGAAGCAGGATAGGAAACCGCTGACACGGGATAAATAACTCACTGCAATCTCCTCTTTGGGGCCCTTTAACAGGCATCACCTGGAAGTAGATCTTCTGTTTTATGCTCACAGTGACACATTATTTTTGGATTATTTGTTAAATGCAATAGTCTGAGTTGATAGATCTGATTTATTGATCTTAGCGCTTGTGTAAAATAACACTTACATTGTGTGTTGTCTTTTTCTTAAAGCAATATTGTCAGTAGGGGAATTTCAATATCCTCCAACCCTGACCTGCTAAATGAAGACTGTGAGATGCAGTTAAATGAAACAGACGTGTGTAAATGGAGCATTGAACTTTACGTTTTCTTTACCGTAGAGAAAACAACGGAAAACAGCGTCTGCCTCACTGAGACACAACATGACAAACTCAAGCTCTCCGTCAAAACGTCATTAACGGGAGTTTGCACGGTACATTCATAACACTGGGCAATGTTGCCTCAAACTGTTCAATGTGTTCCACATTTTCCACCAGAATTTAAATGTTACCAACTTGCGGTTGAACACAATTGATTTATTCATATGTCAAATGTATAAATGATCATTATTTAGTGTGTATGGGACAAAGGGACTAGAAGGTGCGATTTATTCATGCGTCTCTCTGTCTCTGAGGGACAGAATGGGAATGAAACACAAAATAAATATTTCTTCCTGAATCTAAATAAAGAGGAGGCCCACCAAAAATAATTTCTTCATCACCACACTGGTTAATGACACCATGCAGCCTAAACACTGTTAAAGTGTAACACAAGTGAGGTTTCTAATGAATACAATATTACAATATGTTTTAATGAACTGGAAACAACTGTAAAAAACAAATACGCATTTCATGGTACATGCATCGGATTAGAATCTAACCCACCTATTTTCCTGCCAGCACGCTCGCAATCTGCGCACCATCTATAATTTATAACGCAGACACGTCTGTGATGCTGTTTTCTTTTGTTCTTTCTGCTTTACCGCACGCATTCCCTTTCATTTCCTTCCCTTAGAACACACAGCAAAAATGTTTACACTCAGAAATCCCTCAGCTAGTGTCCTACAGAGGGAAGCAGCGAATAGATGACTAGAAACGATGCTGCACGGGGAACATTTTGTCTCTTTCTTGGTGGAAAAGCTGCATGGCGAGCATACAGCGGGTCTGTAATGTCCCTCATTAGAAGTCTGTCTGCTCCAGCGGACCGACGGGGACAAAGCAGGCGCACACACACACACACACACACACACACACACACACACACACACACACACACACACACACACACACACACACACACACACACACACACACACACACACACACACACACACACACACCAGCCTTTTGTCCAAGAATTGGACAGCAATTATGAGTCATATTTAGCTATTTTTATAAAACAAGGAAAACTATTAAAATGTATGGATTTGCATTACTGCAGATGTCAGTTAAGTCCAAACGACTGTAGTAGAGCTGCTCATTAGCAAACAGCAGCTGTGGTTGAATACTTGGCAGCTACTGGATAAAAACGTTTGTTACACCGACTGAAAAAGAAGCAAAGAGGTGCTGCAATAGGCAACTATGACGTCCCAATCAATAGATGGTCATAAATGAGGGGGATTTGTAGCATGTTGATGATGAAATTGATCAATACTTTAGTCCAGTTACAAATATGTCTTCTTTGACTAGTGGGATAGTTATAAAATCAAGAGGTCAAGGGTCAAAACGACTATAACACAAGTCTGTAGCACAGATAGAAGTTCCACTTTCTACCCGAGAACTGTTTTTATTTCCCTTTAAGCTCCAGACCTGAACTGCCCCCCCCCCCCCCCCACCATACAATTTCATGGTCAATGAGTAACCCTCACAATCTGCCCCATAGCTTCTTAATATTTTATATTTTCAATTCAACCTTTTGATTTGAAGCTTCTTCGAGCGTCCACAGGCCAACACGTCATTGACACAACAACCAAGATATAATCCGTCTAACACTTTAATCCCAAGTCCAGCAGCCACCATGAGGAGTTGGACTGTAACATGAGGAAGCTGCTGTGCATCAGAAGTATCCATCAGCACGGGGGACACCTCTCCATTACTTTAACAGAGGGCTTTTTTAAGTAAAATGAATAAATATATATAAATATATATACATTTTAAAATTGTTATATTTGTCAAAAAATGTATTATGAATATTGTTGTTTGGTTGATTTGTAAAAATAAAAAAAGGAAATAGTAGCCAATATATCTATCCTGTTGACATAATAAATCCAGCATAAATTCATTATTTTAGAGAACATATTCCTCTTAATCAAGTCTGCCCCCCTCACTGGACAACTCCTCTCTACGGCCCTGCTGATTGTCATATAATGTGTATGTGTATATATATATACAGTTGACAGACTCTGCGAGAAAAAAACAAAACTGGGTCACACCTTAAGTTAATCTTAGTCCAAGTGGAATAAGAGACTCCATGAATGATGTAGATACTCGAGTACCTACAGTCCACGCGCTGTGCGACACAGTAATTGTTTGTGTGTGTGCATGTGTGTCTGGAGGGAGTGTCTCTTTTGTAGTTCGGCCCACGTCTGTGTGTGATTGTGCATTCATGTGTGCCCAACATGTTCACACAGTGACCGTGTTCTCTGTTATGCCCGAAAACAGATTTGCTGCAACGTTACTGCCAAAACCTAAGAATATAAATGGTTGTATCAAAGTATATATATATTTTTTTTTGTATTGTATTTTAGCATATGTAACTCTAAATGATTTAACAATCTATTTCATCTTTGTAATTCCTTTTTTGGGGGGAACGTTATATCCGGAACTTTTTGTATCAAAATCGCAATTTGACAAATCTACTAGTCCGATATCAAAACTTCTGTCAGACATTAAAACATTTTTTTAATCATAATAAGTTAACCAGTGGAGACGGCAGGAAGTCACCGTGCCAAGAGATCAGCCCCCTCTCACCAATCGGTGCACTAATGAGAGGACACATGTTTGAGACTGGTGTCCCACAGGGTTGTTTACTTTTTTTAAAGGTGGGTTCGTGACACGCAAAAAGCCTTGAATGTGTAATAATGACACGCTTAAAATGTCCAACATGTTGTATTAATACACCTTCCAGATCAGGTTGAAGAAAACGTCTGGCCCATTACCCGACATACCTTGCCAATAAGGTTTTTTGTATAGGGATTAAACAAACAATATAATGTGATCATTAGTGAGCTTTTGAGGTGATGGCAGGTTGGTTTGTCCCCTGTGGACAGAGCCAGGATAGCTGATTCTCTGGTATGCTAAGCTAAGCTAACCTTCTCCTGGTTGCAGCTTTATACTTTACAGATTAATCTATAGAGCTAGCTATATAACCCTTAGCAAGAAAGCAAATACATGTTCCCAAAATGTTGAACCATTCATTTAACTGTTCTTTGGTTTGCAGTCATTAAATCAATTCTATTGAATAAAAAAATGAAGTGCAGTTTAATGTTTCCTACAACAGTTATGCTAATGCTAAATGTAATGTCAGTTTAAAGGGCTTGTCCGAAATCCCCAGGTAGACGATGAAGGCCAGGAGATGCTGCTGAAAGCTACTACAAAGCCAGTAAGTGGACCTTGAGTTAAGATCGTTTGTGTCAAGGCAAACAATATGAGAGTCTGACCAGCTACAACAGCTGAGACGGAGACACCACACTGAAAACGCAGGACTGAGCACGTCGCCAGGTGCAAGTCTCTTGAGGCCAACACGGGTACAGATGATGTCATCTCTGAGCACATGGTGATGACACCTTCGGGACTGACCCACCCATATGTCTCACTGTAGAGCCTCTGGTCCCGACATGGAGGTGACGCACATTGATGCAAACACGAATTCCTGGCCTGCATCTGCAGAGGTTACGTCCCCTCAGTCTGCTCATCCCGTTATCGGTCAGACAATCCGGCCGGAGCGAGGCACGAACAGGAGTCTGTGGAGGCGTGACATATCAAAGAGATTAAGATTACAATCTCACTTCATCCCCCCAGAGTTCAAGAGGATTCACAGACCGACCACTCGCTCTCGTTTGCATAGTGCACGTGAGAGTGTATGCGCATAAAAACAAATGAAACGTAAAGACTTGTGATTCAATCTTCTTTGAATATGAGATTTACTTAATCTCAGCAGAGTTCATACGAAAATATCCATACTTCTACACGCCGCGTAGGAACTCTGTGCCAGCCACAACAGCATCATTCACACAGACGGTGAAGCATAAAGGAAGCAACGTATTCCCATCTTGCCAAGAACAAACGCACAGTATTAACCAGAGCTAAGTGCCAATGAGCTGCAGAAATCCTGCAGAAAAAGTCTCATTTCACACATGATGAAGGGAAACCCGGTTCTCTTGAAGGACGACAACCCGAATGAATGATTAACAGACACCACCTTAGATTTTCCCCATTTGATTACTTACAATAAGACGGTTTTTTAGTGTCACAATTATTCCGAAAATGCATGTGTAATTATGCAGATTATTATCTTATCAAGTATGTGCTAATTTGCATACATTAGCAGAAAGGAAATCTGAAGGTGGTATGAAGCCAGAAGGAAAATTCTTCTTTGATTTTGTTGACATATTGAATTCAAAGGTTTTTACAGAGGGGATTTTGGATACCTCTTTGCATCACTCCATTCTTGCCATGTTTTTAGCAATAAAATGTTGTATAAATCAGGCGATGAATGATGTATGAACAAAGCCCTCCATAGAAACCTTCAGCATAGAGAGAGGAATGAAAGTGTAGAGTTTGGTGTATGTAAGAACTACTGAAGTGGAGATTTCTGGCTCAGATTATAAGGAAAAAACCTAATTTAGATGTTTTATTGTATACACTACAGGTGAATAGGGTAAGAATATAATCTAATAGATTTTACCATGAAACCTCCCTTCCTTTACTTACATTAAGACAATTGTTTTTTGTATTACAAGTTTTCTGAAATGTCATGTTTAAATATCCAAATGATCTAATGGTGACTTTTGGTGAATTTAGACAAAGTAATATATTAAACACCTAAATGTGTATTTCAGATGTTTTCTTTCCACTGGAAGAAGACATTTCATGGAAGCAAAATAGCCCAAAATCTTAAAACTATGTTTATGTGTGGTCTCTGCATCGTGTCCGATACCCAACAATCAAATTGTTCCCATCTAATCTCACCATGCAACTCTGACAAAAGCCTCGAGCAATGTAATTAAGTCCGTCTGTATGGCCATGCTGTGACTGACAGATTGTTGACAGATTGTTAACAGTGCAGAGTCACAGGAAATGAGCGCGAGACATGAGTTATTGATAACAGTAATTATCTGAGACCTGTGCACGCTGTTTGTGGTCAGTTAAGTCATTTGGAAGGAAGCAACTCTTGATGGCAACTTGTTAAGACTCCTTGTTTCATGCGACTATGTTTAAGTAATATCTCTCTCATATATATATAAAATGTTATATTAATAACAGGTTTACTGTCACAGGTGTGCCTTTTAATAGTATGGATAATAAGGATACGTTTAGCTCAGCGATGACAGCGTTTTATAAAGTAGATATAATGTAAATAGAAGTTTCAGAAAACTAAAACACGAACGCTGAATGTCAAGTTTTGCTCACAGTCTCAATTACTGTAGAGTAGTGCCGCACACACATTTTCTACAGATTTTCGAGGCTGCTGTGCGCTGGACCTGCTCCGGCACCTTCTGCTTCCAGGAAATATGCACGACGACCAGAACCTGCAACTTGTTTGCTCACACTGTACGGATCAATTGACGCCATGGACGGTTTTGTCCATCGACAATCGTCAAATTAAGCTTGTTCACACGATGCCAAAAAAGAGAGCGAGGCAGCATTACTTTGTGCGTTTCTATTATGAACTGAAAGTAAGAAGAAATATGCAGATGTCTGGGAGACGCAGACAGTATGGTGTCTGCCGAACTCGTTGCTTTCAAGGCCCTTAAAAAAGGAAGACGTTAACTGAATACGAAATCCTGCTTCTTCTGGTCCACGCGCAGTTGTGCATAATAACCAGGTCGACTTCTTAGAGCCAACCCTCCAAACTCTCGTTGGGCGAGACTCTCGTTCAGACTCTCGCTCGTTTAGACTCTCTTTCAACGTGACTCTCGTTGGACGTGACTTTTGTTCGGTGTAACTCTCTCTTAGCCAAATCCAGGCAATTAATGAGGCACTGTGACCACCCCTGCCTCCCCACCTCCACCTTCACTCGCACATCAAACAACTGATCTGGCAGAAATTCGGCATCAAGCCATCATAAAAGCACATTCAGAACATCGTTCCCATGTTTTATCTTATGACGTAAAAAGGGGGAAAGCATGAAGGAGGACAGAGCAAGACCTGCCGGTGACGACAGATGGTCCATCGAGCAAGGCAATCATCTTGAAGTCTTCTTCTAGGGACCGAAAGGTCTTGAAGACGGCTTGTTTCCCTGAGTCTGCGCTTCAGAGCACTCCTGTATGACCTCCATCTCAGCCATACGGTGCAACAGGGCTGCGTCTCATTCATAATGCATGCGAGGACACAGAGTCTCCACAGCTCTCTTCGGAGACACACGAGCTGACTAATAAATACTGATATTCAAAAATGAAAGTTAATTTCTGCTATGAGGATGAATGGCCCGCCCCGTGGTGGTCACTCCAGAGTGCACGATAACTCAACGAGTGCTCCCGTGGGAGTGCTTGTGTTTCAGTCATCTGCTCTCTTTCTTCTTTTGTTTTTTCTGGGATAGATTTAAAGACATGTACTCTTTTTCTTGTCCATTATCTGACTTGATATTTTGATTACCTCAACGAGACATGAAGCATCCTTTACCTTCTGTACGCAGCCTTTAATGACACAATGTGCTTTCCGTTAGGAAATCCAATCTGCAGACCTCAGGAAGAGATTAATTACCTGTGGAAGTCTGTACGCCTCACCTGGTTTCATCTACACACACATCCAGGTAATTCTACAGCAAGTGAGGCTGCCTGAAGCCCTGATTATTATCCGACTATCCATTCAGCTGTGTCACAGTCTTATTTAAAGAAGTGGCCCTTACTGGCCCTTTGGCTTTGCTCCAGTCCACTTGTCAGGAGTCGAACTCTGGGAAGAGAAAGCAGTTTGTGGCTGTGGTCCCACGACAAATCTATTCTACAAACATCATTTCAAAACTTCAGAATGGCTCCAACATCGAGATCAACAGAGCAGAAAATGAAATGTTTCTATTCAGAAACAAGATATTTGAAAAATGTCTTCGAATATAACATCATTTAAATGGGAATGTTTTGAAGTCATTATTTGAAAGTACCTCTGCATGTCTTCAAACCAGAGCCAGAGTGATTCTCAGTGATGAAAAGGAAACACACAAACAGTGTTGGTCAGTTACTTTCAAAAGTAACTTGTCAAATTACATTACTGACATTTAAAAGTAACATATAGAAATATCACTTTTTTTTAGTAGAGTATTTTTGCGTGACCAAAAATGAAAACCCCTTTACGATTCCTTGCGCACGTTTGTTACATTGTACATGGGTGAGTAGCCGATACTGTCCTACCGTTTGAATGTATCGATTCTACGGCCATAGCATATCCTTGTCTATGACATATGGAACTCTGCAGGCAGGAATGATGCAAAATACCCTTTACAGCTTTACATTAAATCGAGGTAACTAGCAAATGTGTTTTTTCCCCCCGTCAGGCACTGTTCCTTCCATGTTAGGCATCCTAAGGATTTGATCAATCATCTTACAAAAACATGGCTACAAGCGCGAGCATTTCACTAAGTGTGACAGCCGAAAGCCGTTGCACTTTGAGCTAAATTTGAGGAAATTAGCTCAAAGTGTTAGTTCCGAAATTTCTGAATCATTGATGAATGCAACAAGTTCCCGTAAACCACATGACGTGCCACTAAAGATGGAGTCTGTTCCTCTAAGTGCTTCTTGCATCAGGCTCATTATGTGCAGTGTAAAGATGGCGCTTTGACAAATAAGGACCTAGAAGAGAAATCGATACCAAAGAAACTAGCCTTAAATCCTCCTGACCGTGTTGACCTTTTGGCTACCGTGACAGTTTAGGGACCAGTAAATGAAACCCAACGTTCCCCAATGACCTGTTAATGTGCATCACATCATAAAATGTACAACTGTGCAACCGTGGTGCGAGAGCAGCCTGAATGTTCACCACACACACACATCCTCATTCCCCTCCAAAGTGACTCATTAACTTAGTATTGATTGAACCCTGCTGGGACGAGGGCGGGCCATGTTCTGCTGTCAGGAATCAGCTAGATAAGAGAGTTGGCGAGCGAGCGAGCGAGAGAGAGAGAGAGAGAGAGAGAGAGAGATGTGCATAACTCTATAAATTAGCAGCAGTGTGTGTGTGTGTGTAAGTATGCAGTAGTAGTAGTATGGTGATTTTGTTGGTGGGTCGGTCCACCACTTAGTTATTGATGTTTCAGTATGGACCTAACAGATATTCATTGTCCCCAGTGGATGAAGCCTTCATACTTTGGTGATCCCAGGACTTGTCACCCAGCAACAAAGTATCTCAACAACTATTGGATGGATTGCGATACAATTAGACGATTATGTTCCCCTTATGGTGGCCTGTAATACATTTTGTGTTCCCTTGACGGACCATCATCACATGAACAATTCATTTATGACCAAATACCTGCAAAACTAATCAGGTAAATATTAAGCTGTACCTCCTGAACATCAGCATGGCATCATTGTCATTGTGCGCATGTTAGCATGATGGCATTAGCATTGAGCTAAAAACACTGCTGTACCGAAGTGCTACAGCAGCAGGAATTTAAACTTGCAAGATCCAAGATTGGGAGCATTTCATTTGTCCCTCAACGGCTCCCAACATGGCGAGGGCGAGGGCGAGGGCGAGGGCGAGGGCGAGCCAGCGGCTCACTGCGAGCTGTGCTTCGGCGAAGGTGCTGAAAGAGCCAACGGTGTTTACCTGAGGAGTAAATCTGGTGACTCCTAGAGATAATATTAAAAAAAAAAAAGTCCTTGACCACGTTTCGCAAGCAGTCTACGACTGCGTGTCTTGATTTGCACCACAGTATGATTACTGCGTTCACTAAATGAACTACACCGGGGGTTAAACCACACCAGAGTTTCATTAAAACAGACTTAATGTCGGCTTATGTAAGCGCCCTAAAGCTGTATTGGCACAGGACTGACATTACCTGGGGACCCCTAGTCGTTTGTAATAATTGTAGAGGCCGTCTGTGATCTGAATCCTTCGCAAATTAGCCACATCAGTAATTTGTCAAGTAAGAATTCCACCACAAACTTCATACGGTATTTGTGGTTAATAAGTGATAATATTAGTCCTGTGCAGCTCGGCATCACTGTGATTTAAGGGGGGGGGGGGGTGAAGGTCAGGGGTGCACGAGTAGCAGATCTGAATTCATGCAGAAGTCTGCAGTTTGCATCTTGTCAAGTTTACAGATGAATGGATATTGCAGAAAAACTGCAATTATGTCCGACTCTAGGATCCACACCTACAAATGTCAGTCTCTGATTTCTGCACGCACACACACACACACACACACACACACACACACACACACACACACACCTCGTAATAGGGAGGACAAATTTGTCTGTTTGTTTGCTCCTCTGCGCTCTTCATTATTGCAGCCTTTTGCTCGAGTGGCTGTGCAGACACTCTGGATTGGCTCCAGCCCTAAACCTCACTGGCCCAATCTCCCCTGCATGATTGAATAGGCTCAGCCTTATCTCCCCCCGGTCAATATCATATACCTGCCGGTGCTTAGCGATTGCCTTTCCCCCCCCCATGTAGATGCTTGTCAAATTGAACGAGGGCCAGAGTTTATCGATTGGGTGATAACGGAGGTGGCAACTGAGGGATTGGTTGGGGGGGGGGGGGGGGGGGGTCGACTGAGTCCTTGGGCAGCTTGGTAAAGTGTGCCTGTCAACATCTCTGACCATCATCAAGTGGTTTTTGTGTGCCTTTGAGTGCATGATGCACGGACAGATTCTCACACAGCATATCCAGCATGTTCTCGTACAGCATATCCGTGGAACAGCACACGTTAGTCCATTTTTAGCCCGTTATCACAGCTCATTCAGCAGCTGCAGCCTGTACATGTGATCATATTGTGTTGGTATAATCTCACCCCCACCCCGCTACCGGTGTTCTTCCTCCCGTCTCTGCCTGACAAGAGGTGCCTGCTGAGATGCCAGACAGCGATCATGGTCTATTTCTGTGTAGAATATCGCAACATATCTAATGTGTCTCTGTAATCTTCCCCCTCGCTTTGCCAAAGATGTCTGGGAAGAGAAATACAGAGGAGTCATTATTTTTTAACCGAGTCTCTTTCGAGGACAGAGTGGCACTGAAGCCATATTTGAAGCTTCAGCTTGTTAGTGTAGTTTTGGGCATCATATATACTGTGTATCCGTTGTTGAACTCACCAAAGTGATCAAAGTAAACTCTTGGCAAAATGACTTAAAACGAGCGACCAGAAGAACAGATCGTAAACAAGCTGTCAGTGTATCGCAGCCACTCTATTTAAAAGGTGCGAGTGCATTCTAACCTCAGTCATTAAACCTCATTGCACAGGAACACTGTCTTTGAGTACTGCAAGTACAGTAGGTCAACATTGTCACATAAAGTAAGATTTTTTTAAATCCATCTATTTTTCCTACTATTACCATCATTGGTGAAGGTTTTAACTACCATCCACATAATCCTATTAACTTGTTACAGCACTGTTTAAAGGCCTACACCCAAGTGTGTTATGTTGGTCCCCCAAAATATCGTGCTATGTCTATGCTAAGTTATCTGAATGTGAGGTCCTGGAAGGGTTTTCCAGTATTTTCGATGTTATTAAAAGGATACAGTTTGTTAGCTACTTAAAACAAAGAAGCAGACATGGTGAAGTGATCGCTATTGTCTAGAAACATAAGATAAGATGAGCCAGTTTGATGATTCTCAAATATGAGTGACCAGTTTCATTAGAGACCCTCTCCAATCCATCCATCATGCACAGGCAAAGATAGATAAGCAGTCACAAAATTATTGAATGCTGCATTTTAGAGTATTCTGCAGTTTGTCTAGGGTGAATAAAAATGTGTTAATTGCAGGTTTCTGTGTGCTAAACTTGAGTACAGCTACTTCTTCCCTTGTCTACCTGAGAGGTACCAACCAGGTGCTTCCTGCTGTTCTTTAATGAGTCACTGCATGTTTACAGTAGGTACTCGTGTTGTAAATCAAATTGAGGGCTGTACAGCATGCTAAAAAAAAAAACACAACAACCAACAAGGACGCGATCACTGATAATTGTGTTCATTGGAATGCACGACCAGGCCCGAGGTACAAGCTGCTGGGAACTGAAACTTGAATGGATTCATCTCGGTGTGCTAATCGTTTCGCCTGCCAAATGTGAAAATAATGTGCACACAAGTCCACATGTGGAAACTCAAACCATTAACATGACATTGTTAACTAATTGAAGGAGAGGATGGATCGGGAGTCCAAGAACAAAACTGCTCCGTCTGGCCATTAGGACTTGCTGCAATGCAGCCAAACCCCCTGTATTGCCTGTGAAAACATAATTGTTGTGTACTTGCAGCTTAAATCAGCAGCAGGCTTTAGCATTAGCTAAGTGGCGTAAGTGTTAGCTGTCTGAGCTTAAATGGAGCCCACACTGTCACTAACTGCACTGACTCAATTAATAATATCGACTTCTTTTGGAAAAACAAAAAGTGATTTCAGAGAGAAGTAGACAGACGGATGTATCCAGGATGTCAAACTGATTCAGCAGAGGAAAGATAGACGCTAAAGCTACAGATCAGTGTTAACGTGAACCACCACATCACCTGGAGATCAAAACAATGAAGTGAAGGAACAACAGTGTTCCTGTAAAGTCGGGTCGGTCTTTATTCACTGTTACAATCATTAAGAAGCAAAAGCAGCAAGTGTTTACATTCAGTGGCTAGCATAGCATAACAGAGCTAACGCTAGTTTAAGTTGACTAATGTACTCTGACGTATCTCCTTCCAACCTCTCCTGGTAACGAGTATCACTATTACACAACGTTTAACCACGACGAGCTCCAAATCCACGAAACAAGTCTGATCATTTAGAAAATCTAAAACCATTGAATGAGAGTCTATGGAGCAGAGCCGGATGGTTGCCGGACAATGGTCAAAGCTAGCTGATGCTACGCTATGTTTGAGAGGCGGGACTTAGCGAGGGGTCAATTGCCACGTTGAAAAGTCCTCAAATAAAATTATTACCGTCCCGTCACCTGTATCACCTGTGCGCCCTTGAGCAAGGCACTCGGTACCGAATTATTCCGGTACAGCTGCTCCCTTGCCAACACTACAACACGCTGGTCAAATGAATGCCCCAGGTGGGAAGCAATGAATGTAAAACAGGGCGAAGCTGAAAAACGATGCACGATCAGCAAAAACCTCTTGAAGGTAAATTAAGGCCACAGAAATAGTGCAGAGGGCAGCCAAACACCTGGACGGGTCTAGTGCCCAACGTCCTCAAGAGCCATTCCTACTACCTTAAGGAGGCAGGAAATGAGTCACGGTTTGATTGGAAAGTCTAAACATAAGGGTTATTTGGCATCAATACAGTCAAGAGTAAGTACATGGATCGTGGTCTTAAGTAGTGTTTTTGCTACCGATTCATTCACATGACAAGACGAAGCACAGGAGCAGATTATGTGGTCATAATTACGGGTCTTTCATTTCTTCTTAGTGAAAACATGTCAAAGTGATAAGAGCCAAAACGAAAAGAAAAACTGCAGCCGTCCACCGTGCTGCAGCTCAGCGTGTACTGTGACAGACGGTCTCTTTTCATGGAGATTCAAACCGGCTAATAATGTCCATTACTGTCAAAATATTGGAGAACGTTAACGGAAAACTACAATTACAGCATCACAGGAGGTGTGTGCACACATTGTCCTTTTATCACTATTCTAAAGAAGAAGAAGAAGAGCAATACCGCTTCTTCCTCTGCTGTCCTATTATTGCAGATCAATTTCAGTCTACATCAGAACACTTCACCTGTTTTTCTCCATGGAGCTACAGGCAGATTTTAAAACGTCTGCATCAGCGAGGGGAGACTGTGCAAACAATGACGTTGTTTTGCTCCTGTACTTAAGAGATGAATTTGATTGATTTTCTTTCATGCTTGTCACATTTTCTCCCCGCATCCTTTACATTACACTTGAAGCACTGAAACAATAACCCAGAATCAGTCTTCTCCTTTTTCTCGTTACGCTTCTTCCTCTTTTCCCTCATGAAGCTCTTCACCTAAAGGCTCGCATATTACCTGAAAGAGGAGAATGCAAAAGATGGAAAGAAAGGATGAACTGCAGACTGCAGGCAAATCCGTTTCTCAAATCAGATCTTGAAGACAGACTTCCCGCTCTGTTATTTGCAAGTGATCACGATGTAGGCGTCAGTAACTACGTAGCTTGAGAAGCGGCTTTTACGACATATTTGCCCTCTTGTGTTGTCAAGTCGCGGTGCAGAACTCCTCCGTGGACCTCAACCCGACAGACTCAGCGATGGAGGAGGCCGGTATACATTGTGCCGTATTAAGGGGAGGCAGTCGAAAGTGAGAGTGAAGGTAAGCAGAAGTACAATTCAAAGCACTTTCACACTTGAATTGTGATTCAAGCAGCCAGAGCATCCGGACGGAGACGCATCTGTAGAAATCGCATTTCGAAACACCTACGAATGTGGTTTGGATCTAAAATTGCAAGTTTTCTAAAAATATATCTGGATAAGCCAAAAATACAAATCTGGACTGTTGGTCTGAAGAAGACTTTAGAATAAATAAATATCATAGAAGTATCAGGCAGGGTGAAGATGGCATGAAAGAGATGGTAAGTGAGAAGAAATATAGGAGAGAGAGCAAAAAAAGACAAAAGCAATACAATGAGAGAAAGAGAGAGGAAGGGGTGGCGTGACAGAGGGAGAGGGAGGGCGAATGAGAGGAGAGGCTCCTCCGCAGGGTTAATAGAAAGACTCCTGTGTAAATGAGTGCACAGCGCCGGGGCAGCTACCTGAAAACGAGAGGAACAGGAAAAAGAAAAGGAAGGAGAATCAATGCATTATCCTCTAAAAGTCTCTAAGACCTGAGAGAGAGGCTCAGCCATCTGCCTTGACCAGTTGGGTTTAGAGAGAGAGAGAGAGAGAGAGAGAGAGAGAGAGAGAGAGAGAGAGAGAGAGAGAGAGAGAGAGAGAGAGAGAGAGAGAGAGAGAGAGAGAGAGAGAGAGAGAGCGGTGGAGAGAGAGGTGGAGAGAGAGGTGGAGAGAGAGAGAGAGGTGGAGAGAGAGAGAGAGAGAGAGAGAGGTGGAGAGAGAGACAGAGGTGGAGAGAGAGAGAGAGCGAGAGAGAGGTGGAGAGAGCGAGGTGGAGAGAGCGAGGTGGAGAGCGAGAGAGAGAGGTGGAGAGAGCGAGGTGGAGAGCGAGAGAGAGGTGGAGAGCGAGAGAGAGGTGGAGAGCGAGAGAGAGACAGAGGTGGAGAGAGAGAGAGAGAGAGCGCGAGAGAGAGAGCGCGAGAGAGAGCGAGAGCGGTGGAGAGAGACAGAGAGAGAAAGAGAGAGAGAGAGAGAGAGAGAGAGAGGTTACAGGTTTCTGTAGCTTAAAAAATGAAGGACAAGAAGCGGTGCGACGGAAGAAATAGAAGTTGAATAAAGATTCGAAGAACAATAGTTGGAATGCTTAACAGCAACATTTGCTTAACAGCATTCCAACAATAAATATTCGAAGAACAATAGTTGGAATGCTTAACAGCATTCCAACAATGAGAACCCATTTTGCCTGATGTGTGTGTGTGTGTGTGTGTGTGTGTGTGTGTGTGTGTGTGTGTGTGTGTGTGTGTGTGTGTGTGTGGGGGGGGGGGGGAGGGTAGAAAGGTCAGTGAATTGCCAGGCTGGGGCGCTTTTGCAGCAGAAACACACCAGAACAGTGATGAGCGTCGTTTGAGCGGGAGCACTGACCAGACCAGCCGGCGGGCACGTCGGAGCGAGCATTGTGCAGAAATGATGGCTTATGGAGACGGAGGAAGGAGGGGGGGACGGGGGGGGGGGGACGGAAGTGAGCAAGGACGTATACGGGTCAATGCAGCAGACGCTTCGTGCTGCAGTCGGCTCTGTGATCGCCGGGATGCAGGGACGCCGACTGCTGCTAAGAGGGGAGTCATCTTCATGTCGAAGTTGTCAAACACAGAGCTAAAACAGAGTGAATATTCAATTAAATCTAATCTATATAGTGTTAAATCATAGCAGAAGTTATCTCGAGACACTTTACAGAAAACCAACATTCCTTAAAAAGTCCCATATAATGGGTAGAAACCTTGGCTAGAACCAGACCCTGGTTCGGCGGCCATTTGCCTCGAATATTGTACTTATATACATCAGGTGGATAGAAACACAACTCACAATTGAATAAAAAAAAGAGAGAGAGAGAGAGAGAGAACACCTCTCTGTGCAGAGGGTTATAACTCTTAAACACTTTTCAGGCCTTTAAGGATTTGTCTCAATGTCACTCTTGAAAGAAACTTGGGATTCTTGAAGTCATGTAATCGAAATCTGTGACGAAGAAACTGAAGGGATTCCCACCTGAGATTGAGGCACATCTCGGGTTTGAAGGTGCTTCATACCCTCTGGCCAGGTTTCTGTCTGTTCATTGGAAGCCACACAGAAATCTTGTCAATTAGACATTTTTTTGTGACGCCGTCAAAACCGTAATCTTTTGCCCTTGCGCTGGTTCTTTTGCCCACAGGAGACAGTTTGAAAGGGAGCAAATACCGCTGGTGTAAAGGCTCACATTTAAATAGATCCTGGAGATAAGATCAGGGAGGGATTGAAAGGATTATACGTCGTTATCCGACCCCGTTTTCATCGACGGAAAAGAAGAGAGGAAAGTGGTTCAAAGAGGACAGCCGTTCCCCGTCAGCGGAGGGGAGAAGTGAGTGGCAGAACGCTGCCGCGGGTCTTTTCTGATAAATGAAATAATGTGATTGTCTCGTTGGCGGGGAGTTAAAGGACTTGCGCTGAATAGGAAATCCTGTTGTCGGGCCTAGTGAGAAGGAAAGCTTTTAAAAACATATTATCCCGAACAATGGATCCACCCAGGGCGATGTGTGATACATGAGGAGGATTGCGCGGACTTGAAAGACATCGCGGCCTTTCTCTAAGCGGGTGGAATGTAAAGGAACCACATTGCAATCCTCTCCTCCCAGTCCTCTCATATTCAATAAGCCCACTTCTGGCGAATGAGATGTGAAATTGCCTGCTATCAATATCGGGCCCCTTGGTGAAAGGAATTTTCAGATCTCTCTGAATTGGATTGTTCCGCCATTCATTTTTGGTGCGCGAGTTAATGGCCATCATGAATGCAGGGCCGGCCAGGCAGTGACCACGACTCCAGAGGTGTTTAATGAGCCTGCAGGGAGAGCCAGGTAAGTAACCCAGAGCCGGTCATGTGAAAGAAAGGACATCGTTTGATAATTCAGAAGGAGTTTAACGGAGAGGGAGGGAGCGAGGGAAAGATGGAACGAGAGAGAGAGGAGAAGAGTACAATTGCTGAAAAGAAACTTTTTGCCGTTTTTAAAATATTAAATGAATCTCTCTTTTCCATAGGGAGGATAATAAGAAGAAGAAGAATTCTGGGCTTTAAACATCGAAGCACCTGTGGCACCTATGAACAAAAGGTGAATCTCTATGACATCCAGAACAAAATACAGTTCAACACCACTGGTGTGGCACACCAATGAAAAAAAGGGCCAGTGAATGTACGGTTAACTGAGAACATTTAAAATGTCACGATGTTGCTGAAATGCTGAAACCCAATGGCCAGTTAGTCACATGATTCCACCTGAACATGGTTAGGGTTAGGGAAGGTTAGGGAACAATTGAGGTCATGCTAAAATAAATAAAGTGGGTTAGAGACTGTAAATGAACAGATGCGCTAAAGTACGATGTTTCCCGACCCATCCATTGAACCTGACCTCCTCCTCAGGCAGAGTTTGTCGCTCTATGATTACATCGCCTGTCGTCCATCTTTGTTCCCGTCATAATCACGAGGCCATCAGAGGTTCTTTGTCACGGAAATGTAAACATGTCCTTTTAGGGCATTCGTTGAAAAACAACTCGCTATTCTTGGGAGGATGGTCTCTTTTCTCCGATAGTTCTTCGCTACACTTCAGGTATTCTGGTGAGAGTTGTGTCCGAGTTGAGTAAATATATCATTGATGCTGAACATGTAGGTGTGTGTTAATGGTAATACCTACTCTCCTCCCCAGGCTTTGTATTTCTCAGTCTCAACACCAATCTGCTGCTCTGACTTTCTGCAATCAGCACACAATGCTGGAATGATTAGTCGATCAAGAAAATTGAACGGCGAAATGCTTCCAATTAGGGGCATCTTGTTAGCCGAGTGGTTAAGACAGATACCATGTAACCTTACTGCAACATTAATTATGTCTGGGACATTGTGTCCGTCTCTGCACCATCACACCTCCAACTAGAAAAGTCTGCAACGACCACTGCGGTAATGTTTTATTAAATGTCGAGACCGCACGTTTTTCACTTGAACGTCTCACGCAACAGATCCTCTCTCATCGTAATCTATGCAGCTGTCTGCAACAAATTGTGTGTCTAGTGTTTAGTTCCTGTTAGCTTTGTTAGCGATATCAGATCCTTTAGCTTTTAGCTCCGTTAGCCAAACACCGTAGGACTCCCAACGGCTGCTAACAGCTAACTAGCTCCTCTATACCGACAAAAGAAGATGCGCTCCGTGGTAGCTCGGTTTGTCATTTGCTAAGTGACAGTTACAGATACATGTGTATGCAACCGTCTTACCGAGGCGTGCAAATCAAAAGAGGAACAATGTGTAATTCATAACAGACACACGAGTCCAAACTGAAGCAGTTGTTGATCAAAACGGTGAGTAATATACGTCTTTAAAACGTGGGAATTTGTGCAACCCCGAGAGGTCCTGAAGTAAACAGCAATAGATGAGCACAACAAATATTAGGCAGATGGTTCAAGTCATGCGAGATTAGACACAGAGATAATAACAATTAAAAAATGTGTGTTTAGATGAAGTAAACTATGTTCAGGAGTCACATTGGACTGCCAGAGCTTGTGATGGGTGTTCTTCACTATTTGACATTCAATGGACTGATTCAAAAAAAATAGTCAACATATTGATTGAGAGATTGACGTCTCTTTCATCTTCGTCCACATCGGCCCAATTCAGTGATTAAAAGAATGAAATGCATTCTGGGTTATGGCTCTGCTTTTGATTATGATCCATTCTAACGTATTTACTGTAAAATATCTATAACAGCTAAAGCTATTCACCTTTTTAAAGTATTATCCTCTGCTGCCCGTTGATATATAATTGCACATTTAAAGAGAATATCACGGTCCTTACTCATTTAATTCAAACTTCTGTCGTGAAAGAAAACTCGCCCATGATTGTAGTCTTTGCAAATGATTTGTGCAAAAACCTGCAATCAGCAACCTCAGAGGGCCGAGGACGAGGGAAGCAGATAATGAATAAATTAAACTCCGGCAGCTGACAAACGAACCACTGCAGGAAAAAACATCAGGGACCAAGATAAGAAAGAGTGCATTTATAAGATGAAATTAATGAAATGTTTATGTGCGGTGGGCTTAATACGGACGGAGAGGGATAATAATTCATGCTGTCGCCTTGGGCTCGGCCCCGCATAAACAAGACAATAAATAAAAAAAAAAAAGAGGATATGAAAATGAAATTAGCCTCTTTCTTTGTTGACCGTGAGCTTGAGATGAAAGCAGGTGGTCGCCTCAGCACATGCTTAAAAACAAACAACAAAAACACTTGCACAAGCACAACTCCCTCGTTTAATTAAACTGGCGAGGAAAAGTCAATATTACAATATTTGCATATAATATTTCAGAGTGACGCATATTACAAAGCAATGAACGCTGTTTGTCTGTAGCTCTCTCGCACCCCCGCTCCGTCTGCAGCACATTTCATTTTCACAAACCAATAATATACTGTGTGCAATTTGGTTACATCCCAATTACGCTGTGATGTGTTCATTACGTCCGTTGATGTGAGAGGATGCATCTGTTCGCAGGAGCCAAAAGTGTTTTTTCTGGTGCATTCGTGTAGACGCTGGAGAAGACGGAGCTGCGTCGGCACACTGGGACGCTGCAGTTGTCTGCAGGCGTTATTGGACTTTGAGTGAGTTAAACGGCGGCTGGAGGTGGCGGCGTTCAGCCGTCGGCACCGTTTGCTCTCGCTCGGCAGATTGACTCGCCTCTTGGCAGATTCTCAAACGGCATTGATTGAGACAAACAAATCCATTTTCATGCATCGATCAAAAGTTGATTCAGGTGCATCATTTAAATTCAACAGAGGGAGACTGCCATCTGGGCAGATCTTCAAAGTTATATAATCCCCTCGGTTTCTTTTTTTTCTTCTTAAGTTTTCAACCACTTCGATTCGCCATATTGCTGCTGGCATTTAGAAATAAGGAGCAGAATGTCACAGCTTGTTTGCTCCCTTTATACAATATGGTGGATTCATTGTATGACCTTCGTAAGGACAGAAGGTTTGCTGCTACTGGTTCGTATGTAACCTGCTGTTATTGGTTTAACCGCTGATGTGGGTAAAAGTAAGAACATTACTGTTGGTTTTACACAGGACACACACGGCGGTCTCCTGGGTTAAAGTCCCGTGTCGGACCCATTTATCCACCTCAATCTACTCCTTGTGCACACTTCCGTAGACTCTGATTATACAGATTTGTGATACATCGAATACAAACTTAATCCAGGAGAAAAAACGCCTCGAAACGTGACACTACATTTACAAAATGTGGGAACGGGAAATACGTGAGACTAGGCTGCGTTGCCCCTCAGTGGGAATCTGGAAGCAATTTGTGTGTTTCAGCACCCAAAAACGAGCCCCGTGGGAGAGAGACTCACTGATTGTTTTTTAGTTACAGTCTGACTGTGTGCAGGTTACTTCCCGATGATCCTTGACTCCGCCTTCCAGGCTCCTAGGGGGGGGGGGGGGGGGAAGGCTCATCGCTAAAAACTAAAAACAGCCTTCATCTAGAGTTGAAAAAGATTTAATCAGCATTGTATTTATTGGCCTAAAGGTACATTCAAGAAAACAATTACAGGTACAGTATATCTCAGTGGCTGAGAAAGATAATGGTGGATTGAGTCAAGATATCAATAAACAGATGGAGGATGGATAGAAAAACAAAAAGCAAGGAACAACGCAAGAAGGTGTCTCGGGGGTGGAGAGAATCGAGATGGACAGAGAGAAGAGGAGAGAGATGGAAGAGGGAGGTGAGGAAAGGAGACACCAAAGGAAAGAGAAGGAGAGTGTGAGCTCGGTGCTACACAGAGAGTGGTACTGTACCATTAGCAGTGGCTGCCTCAGATTTCTGCCCATTCCCATTACCGCCGCAGCAGGATGCATCCAAGTGCGAGACCTGCTCACTCTTCAGGACACATCCTCTCGCCCTCCTACTGTACTCACTCACACACACTAATTAGGCTGCACTAACGCATACGAATGCATGCACACAGCGTATAGAACCTTTTAATGCTCATGCATGTCTTATTAAGTGACATGAGAGGAAAAAAACAACAGGGCAGGAGCAGAGTCCTCCCCTCAAAGCAGTGCGGTGCGACTGGTGGGGCGTTGCGTGTAAGCAACTGCCTGGTGGATGATTTGCGAGCGCTCAAACGTCGACGAGGCTTCAGAGATCCGATGAGGTGCTCTCCGAGCCACTCGGTCGGGTAATCGGCCGGCGGGTTGGAACGGCTTCCAGCGAAAAGCAGACGGCGTCTTTGCACGTGCGAACCGCCGGTGAGCGCACAAGTGTTTTCCCCTCGCCGTGGCCGATGCATGACGAGACCACAGCTGGTAATAGGACGCGGTGAAAGCGTGCGTGTGCGTGCACGCCGACCACTCCAGGGTCTAGAATACAGCT
Source organism: Lycodopsis pacificus (assembly GCA_028022725.1). Classification (NCBI taxonomy): domain Eukaryota; kingdom Metazoa; phylum Chordata; class Actinopteri; order Perciformes; family Zoarcidae; genus Lycodopsis; species Lycodopsis pacificus. Next base: position 21,235,877 of record CM051703.1, on the reverse strand, counting down.
CACGGGGAAGGGATTGTATCACTCTACTAAACGTGATTAATTAAAGAAGTGCTTTGCATGCGATTAGCATCACGATGTGTGCGTTTGCACGGCGATCATTATAACCATGCTGTGCCTCAACCGGCCTACATGAAGTTGTCTAATTGGTTTACATCATCACCTGTGGGTTTAAACTCCATGCCCCATATCTCTGTAAAGTGCGAGTTCTATTCATAAATATAAAACACGGTGCCGCCGTTCAAATCCTTCGGGGGCTTTTATTATATTTGCGGACTTTGATGTTTCCACTACCACTCTGAAGGGTCTTTATTAGATCAACAGCTGCAACAGGAGCTCCGGCAGATTCCCCTCAGCTGTGCAAAGAGGTTCTGAACGCCGGGGTGACACAAGGGAGGGCAGAGCAACAGAGAGGGGGCGAGAGGGAGAAGATGAAAGGAAGATGAGGGAGAAAAGTGGAAGCAGTAGAAAGAGGCACTTTTCAGTTGTTAAGAACGCACAACACATGAAGGAGAGACGGCACGGGGCGGGATGAGGGGGAGGAGGGCAGCAAACACCGAGTCCTATTTCTTCCCTTCACCCTCGACCTCCACCCCGTCGCTCTTGACTGCATGTGCAGCAAAGTGATGTTTAAAAACTGACAGCTTTATATCGTCCTTAAGTCCAACAGTCACAGTGCCATAGGTCAGAAAAAAAGTAAAGATTAAACACCAGAGGACGGAAACACAACAATGAACTGGATTAGATCGTACATTAAACCAGAGATTATCAAAGTGGGGTCGGAGGCAATAATCTGCTATAGATTCTAAAATGGTGCTGTGTCGCTAAAAAGTGCACATCATACAGATTGGGACCATTTGCACCAATACAACAAGCATATTGTGTCCATTACTCTCGCCTATGTTAGCTTTGGGCCAATAGAAACTCATCACGTCAATCCGTCATGAAGTAGTAACGTCACTCAGGGTGCAGCTTGGAGAAACATTTGAGTCCGTCCACATCGTCAAGCAACGGATGGTTCGTATGTTATCTAAAGAAGAAGTTACTCCTCATTGCGTTGTCCTGTAAATGTAAACAGTCTTATCAAAATAAAGTTCCGTCTCCACAGGAAACAAGTTGGTTAGGTTTAGGCAACAAACCTGCTGAGTTATGTTTAGGAGAAGATCATAGTTTGAGTGACAATAATGACGGGAGTGGCGTCAACTACGGAAGTTACACGACAAATAAATCAACGTTGACTTCTCGTTTCACACGGCACAAACTGCTGTCTCCTGGGTGAAACGTTCTGTTTGACCCATCCACCGCCACCCCTGACCTGCCCCGACGAGTGACACACAGTCCTGGAGCCTGGCATCCTGCCCCCCCCCACCCCTCGGACAAATAATGGAACCTTATCGAGCTACAAGTGGGAGCGTTCCTTCTCATTACCGCAGGTTTATCTGTTCCCACAAGGGTCTGACGCCGCAGTGCAGGGGTGTGCACAGGTAGCAGGTCAGGAGTAGGGGAGGGGCGCCGGCTCATCTCTCAACAAGCATTTCCTCTGTTTTCTACTTCACATGTGATATTCATCTTAAATCGCAGGACTGGGGGGGGGGGGGGGGGGGGAAGCATAATGTCATTTTTTTTGGGTCAGGCAGACGGTCTTTGTTGAGGAGATTAATTACTGAGCTGCACAACATTAATAAAAGGCAAACATTTGAAAGGGGGAAATGCAATCTGCCCCGAGTGCCAGGCTCGTGTAAATAGGTGAGTCAGGCCGATAGCCCGTGGGCGGATCATCATGGATTCTCTCTGCAGCGCCGGTTGAGTCTGAAGCTGGCAGAGCCCAGCAGACATGGAGACTAACGGGCATTCAACCACCTGGCAGAAAAGAGAACTGAGAACCTGAGATCAGGTTACACACCAAGACAGGCTGCAGTTACACTTTGTTATTTTCCTTCTTTTTGAGGTGCATTTTAATTTATTTATTTGTCTTTTTGTTTTTGCCTTCAAAAGATACTTTTTGAAGTTTTCAGAGCAGGTCTTTTGAAGAAATGTCTCATCTTTATATCTTTGCAGTGCAGACGATTGTGCCTGGGTGGGTATGTTGTGTGTACATGTACTGTATCAAAGTTTATACGCATTGATCAAACTGTCAGTGTCTACAATCCCGCATACATATTTGAAAGCCAGACCTTATTGTTCTATTTAAATCAAAATAAATCGTTTTTTCTTTCACGATGAAAACAATTAACTGCACTTAATACACGACAGAGTGTCCGTGATTGGCACACAAAGATTCATGAGACACTACAAACAGAAACAATATGCAGAAACAATATTAGGTGAATAAATCTAGAAGTTCTTTGTGCAAGAAGATGAAAAAAAAAAAGTCTGCACATCAAAAGAAGCTTATTTTGCTATTTTTACTTGTAAAGCTCAGGGGATATATATACTGTGAGCATACAATTAAAAAAGAGCAAAAGACGTTAAAAAGGATGTGGATCCTTTTTTAGGTCACGACGCAAACACGTTCAATTTAACTGGGGATGGGAGATCAATGGCACGGCTCTTTATCACGCCAACAATTACAAGATGAACAGCATGATATCCCATCAAAAAAAGTCTCCCCCCCCCCCCCCATCCACAGATTTCAATCCGGAAACACAGGCGGCATCGGGAAGCAGAGCACGAGCGCTTGTCGTGGAGCCGCGCCAGACAAATTGCCGTCAGCAGGACGGGTGGTAATTTTCCTGAAATCCGGAACATATCAGGGAAATGAGAGAAGAAGAGCGGCACCTGAGCAGCACCCTGGAGACACGGGGAGACCATCACCTCAAAGATGAGTGCTTTCAGGAAGACGTCCCGTTCCCATCAGGCCATATGGATCGACAGAAGATGGGGCAAAACAATCTGCACCTTTATTACCGAGTGGTTACGGAAAGGGTATATGAAAGGCCAGGAAGTGAACACAGAATGGAGGCAGAAGAGCTTTCATTGCCGCAATATACCGGCGGCGTTATGAGCGAGTCCGTCTCTGGCTGTGCTTGCACACGCCTAAATGACAATGTAGTGGTGGAAGAAGTACTTAGATCTTATAGAAATACAAATCACACAATCAAAACTCCACCGGAGTCAAGATGAAATGAAAAATGTCTTTAAAACTTTTTAGATCACAACCCCAGTCATACTCTGAGACTATGTAACAATAAATGATTCTATATAATCTTTTCTTCCTGTAACACAAAATATGGCGTGTGCTCACGATAGCTATAGTACCAACCAATGTCAACCAATAATGTCTTTACATGATCCATCAACCAATCTGCAGCTTATAGCGACAAGGGAGGAGAGGGTGGAGCAGACAAGTCAAGCCAATGCTGAAGTGCCTCAAACTCGCATTCTCTCTAATGTCCACCAGGGGGCGACTCCTCTGGTTGTATAGAAGTCTATGAGAAAATGACTCTACTTCTCTCTTGATTTATTCCCTCAGTAAACATTGTAAACATGAGTTTATGTCTCAATCTCTAGTTTCAAGTCTTCTTCAACACAGCATGATGTTCATTTAGTACATGATGGTCCATTTAGAGTCACACAGACCATAAAGCAGGGGATGCTTTAGGGCGGGGCTACTGTGATTGACAGGTCGCTGCCGCTACCAGAGCCCTAAATGTTGTCCCTGTGTCACTTCTCCGCAGTCCAAATATGGTAAAAGATAAAGACGTTTCACTGGCACTTTCAGTAAAAGAGCAAAGGTATTCACATAAATATATACTTAAAAGTAAAAGTACTTATTATGCAGAATGACTATCAATAGTCTGTCTTATTCCGACTCTGTAAAAGTAACTAAGAAAGATAAACTAAAAAGTGCAATCTTTGCCTCTGAAATGTACTGGAGTATAGCACAAAATGGAAATACTCAAGTAAAGGTATCTCAAAACTGCACTTAAATACTTTATACTTGAGTGAATGTACTTTGTTACGCTCCACCACTGCCTACAATGCCTGCATTTGATTTCCTGCCTTTAAGGATGTCCCTGACTCATGTGCGTTGTATACATTTTACAGTGCGCCAGATGTTTTACATTGCACCCACTGAGTCACACGAGCCACACAAATGAACTGAAGCCACACGCGTTACAAAGAACACCGAACGTCTTTGCTTCTCCAGCACCTGTGCTGGCTCTACAGACGCCGTTTACCTCATTTCAAGGCTGACAGCTCATCAAGATGAGTCACGAGATGCACCGCCTATCTCCAGACAAAGAAACAAAACACGGCGGCTTTCATTCAAAACATCTGAAGCCGAGATCAAAGAATGCAAATCACTTTCTACTTAAAATTCTGACAAATTAGAAATACTTTGGATGAGCAAATTCAAGGAAACAATTTCTAAAATCATGCGTTCTTTTGCATTCAATTTTTTATTGTAGTTTTATTTATGTACTGTATTCAAGTAAAAGTATTTGTGTGTTACTGCTTTACATTTAAAAAAAAGGAGCATCAGCAACAAGACCGCTCTGTCCAAACCAACACTCTGCAGTCTGTGCATATCAATAAATATCAGAATCTCTCTACTGTCAGAGAAATCAGAGACGGATCCGAACCAAGTGCAGGCTCAGTGACCACGAACTGGAAATCCAGATGAAGACACGCAAAAAGTCACTGCACGCAAAAGAAAGCCGAGTACGAGGTCACTGCTCCACAAACAGGCGAGGCTGAGACAGAGATGCACTTCCTCCTTAAATGTAAAACATTCAATTGAAATTAGGAGCACTTACTTTGAATAATGTAACCGTGGAAACCCAGATTTCAAACACTTGACGTCTCAAAATGGAAAAAATACAGATCTTGCTGCCCAATATGTATCAACATGCCACAACTTGAGTGACAGTTAATGACCTCGAGACACACATGCGTTTGTTGAAATGTAATACTGTATATATTTATATATATTACTGTATATTTATATATCTCATACTATTATATAACAATCGTAATGTTGTGTTGATGTTGTGTTAATATTCATATTCATATTATTGTGTACTTTTTTATGTCAATGCTTTGGCAACATTCTTTGTTTTTTACTTTCATGCCATTAAAGCCACATTGAATTGAATATATAAATATGTGTCTTCTTCACGTGTTGCCTCTCAATAATTTATCATAAATTAGGTAAAACGCAAGACAATAAAACTGAAAATGATCGACAATAAATAAAAAACATCTATGGCCACCACGGCAGAATAAAACCGAAGCAGACAACATGGACACGTAAACAACATAATAAACTCCACAGCGGACGCACAAATACTGCGCTGTCTTTACGCAGAGAGACTCTGTATTTACGCAGAGATACGTTATCTTTACGCACAAATACTGCGCTGTCTTTACGCAGAGAGACTCTGTATTTACGCAGAGATACGTTATCTTTACGCATAAAGACTGCGCTGTCTTTACGCACAGAGACTGCGCTGTCTTTACGCATCGCGTTGCCAGGCAAAGGAGTGGCTGTTGACGGCGTGTTTCGTTGTACTCACCTGTCTGAGCGGCACCGCGTCCGAGTCCTCCCCAATCCGCTCCAGGTTCAGTTCTGCTCTCTACTCGTTCCCAGTATAACCAGTCCACTCGGTCCCACTGCGCTCCTCATCTTTAAAGGGTTTAAAAGCCCAATTAAATTCGATAAACAGGAAGTGTTGACACACCTAAATTCCTCAGTGAACGCAAAAGTCATGCACATGTTGGCAAGTGAGACAAACCCCCTGCTGTTCCGGTTTACGCGTGCAGCGTGTGTCGCGTGCTCTAGAGGTGGTTCCGGGTGGCTCATTAAATCACTAAGACATGATAGCATTTTCTGACTTTTCCGAGGTACAATATTGCAAATTGAACCCCACCCCATATTTGATCCTTAATGATTGCGTCCACGGACCGTAAACGCAACACGCCCGTGTAGGTAAATATTTCCCACGTTTATTATTATTTCCGGAGCGTCCTCTCCGGAGCTCTGCCCTCCTGCGGCTCCCAAACACACCTGCAGCTGCTGAATCATCTGCTTCCTTTTGATCCAATGTCGCGCAGTTCATCAGGACTTTTTGTTTTTACTCTGTCATTGAAATGCATGAAGCTTGTGACAAATAGTGGCATACTCAAAAAAAGAGCTAAAAAATACTCCAAAAAAAGTTCAAGTACTTGTGGGTCGAGCCCAGAAAGGAGAGGCTGCTTGTGAACTACACGTTCTGAGCAAAACACTTGATCTGCCGAATAGAAGTATTAATTAGCAATCAGAATTGGAACATGAACAAAAAAAATGCTGAAACTGATGAGAAAGGGAAGAGTGTTTCATGATTTCTATAGCTGCTCCCTGACAGCACCCAAAGGTTCCCTGCACTGAGTTGTTCAATATAATGATTGCAGTTGTGGCAGGAAGTGGAAGATGAAAGGACAATGTGATTAAATGAGTTTCTCTGTGAGTTTACCTGTTGAATTTGTCCGGCTTTGACATTGATTGCTTCAAAGAATACAACTCAGATTGAAACCGTGGTTCAGTCCGAGTTGATTGGTTGCTTATAGGACCTATAGGGTGCGTCCCCAGCGGTAGGCCTCTCTCCCCGACGCCTGTGCCGTCATCAAAAGAACGAGATTGCAACTGCACTGTGGGAAAGTCACGACAAATCAGCTGGAAGATTCCAATCAAATTAGTGTCTGAGAAAAGACACGCTTCGACAATATTCCAGTGATTGGACTGCATTATTTAGGTATTTTTCAAGCACGAGTCCCCATGAAATTGTTGAAGTTTAATCATCATATTTTTTCTGATGTCATGTTTTCTTCACATGTCTTGCATTGAAGGTTACAGCACAGTGTTTGTAGCTTGTGTTATTTAGCGGATAATAGTCCTGAGAGAAAAAGAAAAATGAAAACCTCAGACTATGATATCTCCACAGAGATGATCGTGATTGAATATCAAATCAATATTACTGTTTGAGAGCAAATAAGCTACACAACAATTAGGGAGGTAAGCAAGCAAGTAAGAAAGGGAAGATTGAACTCAGCAATGAATAATTTGGAGAAGGAAACCAAGATGCAAGGTCCAGATTGGATTAGTTGGGTTGCTAACTCACCAAATAACGAAAGGTTGGCGTTAGCAAGAAACAATATTTTAAGTATGTTGGATAAAGATGTATTGTACGTCTCTATGACGGAAGAAGGTAAGGCTGAAATCATCTCATCAATTCCTTAAAATTCCTTAAATTGTCTAATGTGACTTTAAAATAAACTGGCATTCACCTGATTGGCCGGATTTACCAAATGAAAAAGGATCGACATGACGTCCCTTGGTGGAGTTGATCATGGATGTAGACAATGAAATTCTCAAAATGTTAAAAGAATTTGTGTTTTATGGGAAAGCAAGTGCATTCATTGCAACGTTGTGATGGTGTGCGCCTCAGCGCAAGTCCATTAAACCTGAGCGGCGTGTTAAGTGTGACTTGTTGTTGCGTTCCAGGGTCTCAGGGTGCACACAATGCATTTTAATAACTTTGTTTACAAGAAAACTGGGGACCTATAATCCCAAACAGTGACTACATAGTAATACGTTATCGCTACAACAACAAAAAGGAGACTTGAAAGTTTGTTGATAAACTAAATATCTGAGCTAGGTATCGTAAAATGCAGGACATGCAACTCAAATCCTCTTAACATTTTAATTTGACGCACTTGAGCCCAGAGTGTGTGTTTTGGGCCTTTTCTCTTCTCCCCCTCGCGTCTTTGAGCAGACAGCATCCTCTCATCCTCATTGATTAACTCGTCAGACTGGCCCGCTGTGTTTCGCCAGAGATAATGTTTTAATTAACGGACTTCAATATCTAATTAAGATTAGATGTAGATGCTTTATAGAGGTCTTTTAAATGAAGGCAGACGGGCCGGCAGTGGAAGGTCTGGGCTGATGATGGGATCAATACCCTGCCGCTGGGGAGTACCTGCCTGTCTGTGGTCCTGAGGCGCTTTGAAGGGAATGGTTCTCTGCCATGTTTTAGCCTCTACGTCAGGGCGAGGGAACACGAGAGGCTGAAGTTAAGAGGCATTTCTGCAGACTGACCTGAATTCCTGATTGGTGCACCAATCATTATGAGGTCTCGAACAAAGTAAAACCAAGGCAATACCCTTGTCTTACCTCATACGTGTACTTTAGATGAGTGAATAGTCTGTTGTGAGTGCTGTTATCATTTTTAATCCACAGTTTTTCTTATGTGTTACTGTGGAACTATAACTGTTTTATTTTGTGTTTCTGACTTGATTATGTTATTCAAAAATATTCATAAATTATGAGCCTAAAAATGTTGAATCCGGGGATGGCACCTGTGTTGCAGCCATGTATGCATTACAATCTAAAGGGGGTTCATCCTCTGGGGAGCACAAGTTCATTTAACAAGTTACACGTCAATTCGATTATTAGATATCTTGCATGGAAAGTCTCCCTGACCGCAACTGCTCGGTCATGCTGTGCATCTTGGAGGGATAACGAGACCTTTTAATTCAAATAAATATGGACACTAAAGGACATATGAAAGAAAACCGACGACCAAGTAGGATGAATGGGGATCATCTCAAATGGTGTTCATGATATTCCAATACCTGCACCTTTTTGCACCTTTCACGACAAATGTTTTAATCAATAGAAAGCTATTTCTCCAGTGCTCATTGCTTGGTTTATGCATCTTCCAGGACTCTGATATACTGGAATGAAACATTATTGCTCGCTGAAGTTACTGCAACAATACTGTTTCTATTGCTGCCTCTCACTAAACAAACATGAACAACATGATAGCTGTTTGACATCAAATGAATTCACATTGACGGCTGGATCATTTTCTCAAGTCCTTGTTATTAAACTATTGATGTAAGGGCATTCTGATCTGCCACCTCTATGGTTAAAGTTTATTTAAAGTTACTGTGTTACTGTTATGAAACCCTCTCAATTTAATTCTGGTTCCTCTATATGACCGTCATAAGTAAACGAGTCCATCAGCGAGAAGATTGTCTATTTCTAGGAATTCTAAACATGCAGGTTTACCAAAAACTCCTTCAGCTCAGAATCTAGCCGGGCCTGCAGCAGAGACCAGCCCACCACGGACAGACCCAGATCCGGCTTTGCTGCTGCCTCGGACCTCCAATCGGACGCTCGACCGGACTTCGCTGCTCTGCCGGTCCCCGCTGGGAGCCAACACCACGCTGCTGGAGACCCAGGCCGTATTGCTGGGCCCGCTAGAGGGAAGGGAAGCGTGGCAGAACCAGAACCTGGGCATTTTTTCAGACCCTGCTGCAGTAAAAGGAGAGAATTTCTAAATGGACTCTCTGGTACTCGTAAAAACGATCACTTTTATCCACAGGTATCGCCAAAAATCATCCACCCTGACTCCCTCCAAGAAGTTCTGCTGGGAGATAACAATGGCACGCTGCTTCTGCCTTTGCTTGCGAGAGCGGACAGTCATTGTGTGCAAGGCCACAAGCGGTCACTAGTCAGGGAAGCGTTGCATAGGTCATTTAACACAGTTTAATGAACAGCGTCATCAGTCTGTTGGTGACACTCTCGTGTTATAATCGTGCATTTTGTTACCCTTCACACGGTCACATCTGAAAGTAAGTTTCAGCTGAATGATGGTCGTGAACGACCCGCTTCATTCATTTCTGGGGCAACGGGACAAATGTATCTCGGAGATGAGAGGGCAAAGGTCAGCATGTTCCATTCTTTCAGCCTAATGAGTAGTCAGACCTCCGCAAGGTGACTTTGATTCATCGCCACAGGACTTCCTTTCACTTCTTTCCTCTTTTCTCTTCATTGTTTCTTTCTCAGCCGTCGTGTCCTCTGCACCTCCTCTGGGCTGGCCAGCTGCAGTCCTCACACCCCAACACTCCTAATTAAAGGCAATGTTTAAATACCTTCACTAATCCATAGACCATTGTAGTGTATTAAGACTCCCATCATTGATTGGACAGGCCGATTCAAAGAGCCGGGAAAGGAAAACTCATTAGAGGAGATTTGAAAGATGTCCTCTGTTGAAAGCTAGAGAGGGAACTTCATCCTGTTTCTTTACTTGACATTGAATGTAATGTTTGAAATGGTTGATAAGTAAAGGCAACTACACAGAGGGTTGGTTATCAAACAAACACGCATGCAGCTCACTCAGATGAATGTCACCAGCTCCAAGAAACAACTGTAATTAATATAAAAACAGGATGGATGTAGTTATTACAGAAAACAATATTAGACAGAACTGTGGGTGTTTCTAGCCATGCATGCAGCTTTCTGTTTGTCGGTCCACCAATTTCGATCGATTGCATTGAGATTTTATAGAGACATTCATGATCCCAAGAGGATGAATGTTAGTGATCCCCAAAGTCTCACTGGTACAAACAAACAGACTCAAATGCAGGACTCAAACGCTGAAGAGCAGGTTGAATGGAGAGAAAAAAGGCCTTTACTTGAACCAAGGGGACAGAGAATCAGTCCAGAATCAGAGGTATCCAAAACTCACTGGGCTAAGGCCGGGTCAGGAACACAAAACACAGAGTCTAATATCACCAGGAAGAAATGGCTGCAGTACTTCAGATGGAGATACAACGACGCACAAAGACAGGGAAACAGAGACGAAAGAGACGAAGAAAGCAAAGTGAAACTCACGAGGGCGGAGTAAGCAATCACACAAGTGAAACACACAAGAGCAGGACGTCAAGTGAAACAAGAGACAAGGTGAGTATTTCAAAATGATTGGGATTCTTTTTTTTTTTTAACTTGACCTTTTTAATGACTTTAACTCAGAGACAGATTCATCACCACATCCTTGAACTCAACCGCTCCATCGAAGTCTTTTCAATTGAGCTGAGTGCATTTCAGCAGACCTGCCGTGAGTCCTTGACATGCGGATAAATGAAGCCGATGATGCGTCAACACTCCAGAGGAAGTTGTTTGTCCACCTGGTCAACAGGTGAATTCAAGGCGTTTTGGGTTGTTTCTTTTGTCAAGCGAAAGAAATAGTCCCGAAACTTTCATTATTCCCTTTCTCAGGAGCAGATTTATTTCGGCCAGAGGCAGAGAACGTCTCAAAGGACCCACCGTGGTTCTGCTAGATCCATCCCGCTTGGATGCGGCCTTGGACAACACAGAAAAAGAGAGAAACTATTGCCTCATGTAGAGAAAGAGAGGAGAAAAAAAGGTTTCAGGCTTCTATTCCCCTGTGTGGTCATTGATCTGCAGGCTCTGATTCAAGCTCCGTATGAACTCACCCTGGGGTCCAGAGTCAACCTGTTCTCCCTATCTCTTTGTTCAGACCTGCACCAAAGATAACAGAAAGCATTTTGCGACGGGAGTGCCACGGGGGCCCCAATCTCGCCTCTATAGCTTTTTCTTTATCCCTTCTTTCCCCTCGCTTTTTTTTCTCTTCACCTCTGTCTGTTTCTCTCTGGCTCTTCTTCTTCCTTTTCCCTCTTCCTCCCGTACCACATTGTTACGGAGTCCTTTGTACAGCCCTGATGGAAAGACCACTTTCAAACAAAGACCGCTCACGTCGTGGAACGGGGACAGTGAATAGGATCTTTTGTGGGCCGTCTGAGGGTGCTTTTTCATCACCGACGGTCAGAAAGTGAGAAAAGAAAGGAAAACCCAGAGAAAGAAAGAGTTTGAGCCGGATGTCGCCATTGCAACACCTGCATCGATCAAAGGAAAGTTGGGTGTGTGTTCTTCAGAGTGTAGATTCTCATCAGGATTCACATGACGCAGTCTGGTACAATTTGACCACAGGCCTTTCATTCCAGGCATATGAACTCTTGGCCTGATAATTAGACGTATAACTGCCGTTCCATCTCACTGTGTTCATTCAGCCTGACGTTGTGTTCATGTTAGCCGAGTTCTGTTTGGGTTTGAATTGCCCGAACCAATCAGTAGCAAGTCCCATCAATTTCAGTTGGCATGGAGGTGATCTAGCTTAGCTTTTTTTGCAAACCAACCATTACAATACATTTTAAAATAAATGTGTCAAAAGGCCAGATTTACCAGCTGTGTTTCTTTTCATTTGTATCTTTCTGATCTTGACAAAAATGTTAATGAGAGTTTTGTGGGATTGAACTTTGTACAGATGGATCCAGCAGAGTTGAGGAGGTTAAAGTTAGCTCACACATCGGACTGATATAACTTATTTTAGATGTATCATATGATGGCGTTTGCCTGTTTTTCTTCCTGATATACTCCAGCCAATAGTTCCTTTTCAAAGCAGACTGCTTACTAAATCTGACAATCTATTTTTATATCCACAGCATGTTGTGCTTTTGCATGTTGAGATTATTTCTATGAATCATTGAAGTGTATTAATCGGTGCTTTGGCACGCCTGGCCGAGTGGCGCTGTCCATGGTGCTGAAGAGGGATGTGACTCTGGCATGGCAAATTAAGCATTTAACCTCTTGTTTTGTTGTGTGTGACGGCATATATGTGTCGGCATGAGAAAAGGACAAGGCAAGAGAGCGACAATATTGTGTGTGTGTGTGTGTGTGTGTGTGTCTGAGATCATGTTTGTGTCTGCCAGGCCGATGGAGCTTTGTGTTGACAATCTTTGGGCTGGAGATGGTGAAGATCACAGAGCGACCTGTAGAAAAGGGAGGCCGGAGCAGCTTGTTGCCTCGTGCTTCTGCGCTTTTTCCGAGACTGAGGATTTGCGACATGGCAGTGCAGAGATAAAGGTTATCGTCCACCTTCACCGTGTACAAAAACCCTTTTCACCTCTTGTGTTTCTCTACTCTTTTCTCTTCATCCCAGTATTTCTCAATCTGTCTTTGTGTCCGTCAACATGCTGCTCACAAGCGTGCACAAACAATGCTTAAAATCTCTTAAGCGCAGACATATTGGTATTATGAGCAGATGTTGTAATCCTGCGTGGATGCGCGTGGATGCTCACACGCTGCACAGGGTTTGGACAGAAGCATGTCTGTGAGTGTGCATGTTAGCGCTGAGAGAGTGACAGCTTCGCTATCAGATCAAGACTGACAGAAGCAGATGATTCAATTAGCAACATTTGGATTTGCCGTTTGACTCAGTGATTGATGGTTGATATTTGCTGAAAACGTGCCTGAGCTTAACGTTGGAAGATCCAGCTGAGCAGATGAATATCTTCATGTTACTCTTCTGGAAGTCTGTTATCTGCAGTGGAATACTGGCAGCCAGTAAGGTTCTATATAGAGACACTGAAAAACAAATGTAAATGGTGTTTAGAACCTGGAAACAAAGGTTTCAACTACATAGAACATAGGATGCTGTCACATCAAAAGGTAATTGAGTTTCAAAATAAAGCAGAAAAAAAAACACCGTCACTAATTACAGTCCATGAATGAATCAAATGTATGGAAATATATATATATGTTTGAAGGATATATCAGGATGTCAAACTGATTAATCAGTGAAAACAGGTTAAACAGAGAAAGATAGAAGCTAAAGCTACACATCACCTGGAGACCAAGACAAAGAAATCAAGGAACAACAATTCAACACAAAACTTGGGCTATAAAACGTATTGTTTATGACTTCATGTTTGTTTCTGCGGCTCTCGGAGGCTTTTAAAAAGGAATTAACATACGTTATGTCACAGGCTTCAGTCAGCAGTGAGGAGAGCTCCAATTTGGTCACTGCTCATCTTAAAGGGATTCGGTGTGAAAGAATTCCCTGCAAAGACACCGCTGAAGTTCAAAAGCGATGAAAGTCAGCACTGTGACAGCTCCGAGGCTTCAGCGTTAGTTAGGTCGGTAGCAGCAGGTAGAACACGTGGTCAGCTCTGGTTTTTCAGCTCGGGTGATAATGATCAACCTGCACCTCTTGTGACTCCAGCTGCCTGCCACACATCTGTGGTGAGGAGCTAAATTAGCCCCGTGGAGGGGTGGGGGTGGGGGTGGGGGTGAGATATTGGATGGACAGCTCCAGCCTTTTATTCTTCAGCGGCCACTTGAGACAAAACGTTGTTAAGGTGACCACCGTAGCCGGGTGTCAGTCACACTGGCCCGTCAGAGCGCCGGGGCAACGGGGGGAGGGAGGGGAGTGAAATGGGGCAGAAGAAAGGGGCGATAAGTGGAAGAGATGGCAGGAGTCGAAAGCGAGAGCACAAAAAAACGAGTGTGTGCGTGAGAGAAAGTGAGAGATTGAGACAGCACGATAAAACTGGAGAATTAATGAGCGACCGAGGCAGAGCAGGCGTGTGTGAGCGGGAGAAACAGAGAGGGAGGGAGAGGGGGAGAGAGGGGGAGAGGGGGGGAGAGGGGGAGAGCTAAGAAGGTCAGTGTGTGGATTGTGTCCTCTGAAGAATTTATGAGCGGTGTTAAGACTCATCTGTGGCATCATACAGCCTCCGATGGCTGTGTGGGTTAAAGTAATGCCTTGTCTGAAGCAAGCGGGTTCACAAAAACGTATATTTCCTCTCCCTTTGCTCAATATGCAATTTATTGCCCCCTTGTATTTGTTTTCCAATACAATATTTGCTTTTAACTAAAGAGATGGCTGTCAGTCTTTGTTTGGATACAATCCAAAGCAAATGAGCTGAATTATGTGCTCATTCAACCAATAAGAGTGCGGTTTGATGTGAAACAGTGGAACAAAACAATAACTCCGAACTGAACACAGTCATCCAGTTCTACTTTAAACAAACCCTGAGAACTTGACATTTTCTAAATGGCAGGGTGCATTGATTGTGTTGTTGTTGTTGTTAATATTGTGTCGGGTGTTTTCCAATTTCCGAGGGATTTTCAGTCAGTTTATTGATTCAGCAAGATTAGCAGAAACTTTGGATGTTAATCCAATAATAATAATGTTTGCGTCACTCTCACCATTAAAGGAGCAATGATGGACAGATGGAGAGACGGATGAAGACAAAAACAACACAATCTTTCCAAACCGCGTCATCTAAAGGTGTTATCGGAGCACAAAGCACATATTCAACACACGTTAATGTGAATTGGACTGTTCGTGCATTATGTGTTCATAACTAACGTGAATACTGAACATTCGACTGTACGCTGGCTGGCTATATGCACCAACCGTGTCTGTGTAGCAGAAACCACGTCCGCAGATCTCAGTGAGTAAAATGACGAAAGCTAAAAAGTAAAACAGAAGTTCCTTTAACCAAAAAGAGGCTTTTTAAAGACAGAAAACAAAAACACCAACTCAGTGTTCACTGTAATTTAAAACCTAGATTATGATTTCAAGTAAAACGCTTAGATTTCATGAATATTAATTACCTCTCTGTCTATATTTCCTGAAACGTCGACATGTTACATGTCACCAATATTCCGGCAGCAGGTGTCTTATTTTGGAAAGGCGAACGCACTTCCTGACACGTGTTGCGATTGACGAGCAGCATCTTCACTCCTGGTGTCTGAAAGCAAAAGAGAGCCATTTGGACTCGAGACTCTACCTGCTGCCCGACTGTCCAGATGTCAGCTGATATTTCTGGCTCCTATTTGTCCATACAGGAACTGTAGCTCATCCTTCACACCGCTCAGCTTTGACGTCTCGGTTTGCACTCTCCGCTCTGCTCTGGATCATCTCCTCTTCTGCCCACAGGGATTTCACAGTGGAAACGTTGAGATACACTCATGCTTGTTTCCCTGCACCACACACCTTGTTCAGGTGAGAAAAAGGAAAGTATTGAGTGTCTCACCTTCCTTTCCACGCGCTTAAATTCACACAAATGTTCATAAAGACTGAAATACACACGGTCATGATGAGCAAAGACGAAGTGGAAATAGTCTTGGCCCGCACTGAAAGGTGTACAAAGGGAAATGTCTGTGGAAAATAATTTTCCTCTCTTGGTTCAGAAGTTATACGAGCAAAAATATTAAATTTGACACATGGCCTCTTTGTTGGTGCTGTCGTAGCTGAGCTTTTCACCAAACGTCAGTGAAGTGTGTGATTGAAACGTTATGAGGTTCCTCAGATTACTTGCCAACCAACAGAGAAACAAGCACAACATCTCTTTGGCAGACGGACCAACAGCAATACTTTAGTTCCTTGTGTCTCACTTCCTCTGATGCACACATGTATGTCCACACACACACACACACACACACACACACACACACACACACACACACACACACACACACACACACACACACACACACACACACACACACACACACACACACACACAGCCGTATCAATCAAGCTATTCCAGGAAGCCGGGGAGAAGTGAGAGGAGATCGGCGGTCCCGCTCTCAGATGCAGGTCTGCCAAAGAAAAGCTGCTGAGCTGCTGCCAAGGTTGAGCGAGCATATTGCCTCGTAATGGAAAAAGAATGGAGAAGCAGACACTGCACATTGTCTGAAACTCTGTCAAATGATTTCTCTGTCTCTCCCCGCACAGCAACTGTGACACAGTGTCTGATAATGGCTGGCTTGTGTGTGTGTGTGTGTTCTGTTGATCACCGATAGAGAACCGTTTCATTCTGAGCACAGCAGACGAGCACTGACCATGCCTGCGCAGCATCCATCCCCTCGCAGCTGCACTCGCACCCCTTTCCTAAAATAAACATTCATCCGTCAGAGAGGTGGAGAAATGGACCATGTGTGGCAACATTTCACACAAAATTGATTTCTCGTCATCAAAAATGAATCTGTCTGAATGAGTTAATGACCAAATAGCGATTTCAATTGCACCGTCTGGATGAAAAAGCAAGAAAAAAGTTGAAGATTTCATGAGGGTAAGAGCTCATTGCACACCACTGGGAGTTGAGGAGCATCTTAAGTGGGATTTTATTAGTTTATTTATTAGGTAATCTACCGTCTAAAGGTTTGATAAAATGTGTGCATTTTATAGCCGAGCCCTGGTGGAGATATTCCCACAAGATGGATGCCATGTGCATTTACAGTCTTCTCCTCGCTGTCCCTTGGAAACAGTTGGAGGTTAAGTGTTTTTCCCAAGAGCAGTCAGGCTGGTTGGGCCAGAAATAAAGAGCTTTTCATGGAAGACCGAGGACATTGATTCCGTTTCCCAAATCCAGACTGTCAGCCTGCAGCCCAACGACCAAGAGTCTTCGCTTCCCAACGACCCAGAGTCTCCACTGACCAGCACCATGTCCGACACAAGATCACACAAGATCCTGTTCTGGCCCCAAGTCTCTGTGGACGATGTCCAGTGCTGTCCTGTCGCCGTGTTCCAGTGGGTCCCGTCTCCGTGGCCGTGTTCCAGTGGGGTCCCTTGGCTGTCCTCCAGCCAAGGGACAAACCGTCATCGTCCTCCTGAGGGAATCATACTTCGCCGCCGACCTCCGGGCTATCCACTCGAGCGGCCTTGCCTACCTCACTGAACTCCAGAGGTGCTCCGCCCGCCTGTGTTGGTGCTGGGTCCGTTATTAAACACATGACACAGGGATTCTTGTCAAGTCTCGCCATTGACATTTGCTGACCCGTTGAGCCCTTCTATCAGCTGCTGGGAGGTGCTATATGCTATTAGCATCCTCTCATCTCATCTCACCCCCCTCGCCTCTGCGTGTGTCGGTGTCAAAAACACTTTGAGATGCGAGTGTCAGTGGCACAGCATTGGTGTGGGTGAGTGTGTGTACGTTTGGAGACCGCCTCCAAAAGTGTGTGTGTGTGTGTGTGTGTGGCTGAGACCTACAGAGAAAAACACATTAAGCTGACGCTGTCATCTCCGCACTCAACTTTCTTCTCCTGCCAACAAACGGCACCCACCTGAGCGAGAGACGGAGAAAATTAACTTTAATATAAAGCAGGTCTAGACTGTTTTCCTTTTTATTATTATTTACAGAGACCCAACGATTCCCACCATGAGCCGGTCCCTTTTCCCAGGCAACCTCGAGCAGAACCGGGCTCTGGGTGGCCACCACAGCCATCTGCCTTGACCAGTTGGGTTTAGAGAGAGAGAGAGAGAGAGAGGAGAGAGAGAGAGAGAGAGAGAGAGAGAGAGAGAGAGAGAGAGAGAGAGAAGGGAGAGAGAGAGAGAGAGAGAGAGAGAGAGAAGAGAGAGAGAGAGAGAGAGAGAGAGAGAGAGAGAGAGAGAGAGAGAGAGAGAGAGAGAGAGAGAGAGAGAGAGAGCAATACAACTTATATTGTTACTAAATCACAGATCCAGACTCTTTAGCTCCGGAGGCAGATATACCTGCAGAAAGCAACTGAAGGAGCGCGGAGAGAGATGAGAAAGCATAAATCTAAGAGTGGCAGAAGATTTTGAGTGAGTAACACGCAATGATGGGATAGAAATGCATCCAAATGGACAGGAAGGAGAGACATTTCACCTAGAAACACCAACGTGAAGCTCATGTTCGCTGTAGAAGG